>CATIWR010438326.1:0-20472 GCA_949677035.1 Omphalea diandra | reverse complement strand
GTATTTAAAGTATTTTGTCAATAATTAACAAAACTAACTTTTTCACCAAAACTAAAAGATAAATGTTCCATGCTAATCATTTTTGCTAATTCTTTTTTATTTTTTTTAGAATATTTAAATAATTGAGAAGAAGAAGAATTTGCGTACTCGACAATTTGTGTTTATGTCTTCCTAATTGCCACTTGGCTAGGATGCTTATTATCCAAATGTCTTCTAAATTTTTCATATCTAACTCTAACTTTAAATTTGTATTTTTTGTTCACAATAATTATAAATTCCTCCCATGAACCATCTAATTTCTGCATTTTTTTAAAATGTACTTCAAATAAATATGATTTTTGACTTCTTATTCCTCCTTCTATTGTAATTTTCTCTTCCTCTTGATCCAAATTAATTGGAGCTTATTGATCATCTAATCTTTCAAATATTCCTTCACTTTCTTCAGTTGGACAATCATCTTGTGGATTATCCATTATATTTTCAAAATATTGATTGGACGCTTTTCCACTACAATTTGTCATTTTTTTTAATGTAGTTATGTATAATATATAATATAGAAATAGAATATAGAAAATAATATTAGAAAAAAGAGATTATGTATATATAAATTTGTGTAAAAAATTAGATAGAGAAAGTAAGTATAAATTTACAAATTTAGTTAAGGCTAAAGTAGAGAGAACGAGTATATAGAAAGTGAATACAAAGAAAGAATTTATGAATGAGAGAAAGGAAATGTGTGAGTATGAGTGAAAAAAAATGTTGGTTTAAGGCTATATTTATAAGCAAAAAAAAAAAATTTGTTACACATTTGCAACAATCTAACAATCCAGACCATTGCAAATATGCAACGATCTTGAGACAATTATTGCCATGGGCAACAACGGTAAAAATGTTGCAATGGTCATATGACTATTGCAGCATATATATATATTTACACAAGTTGGATTAGGAACCGGTATTTTCGATTCCATCAAAAAAGGAACTAGCCCTAAACTGGTTCCTCCTAAGGTTACAGGTTGGTCCATTCTCGATTTTAGATTTGATCATGTGCACCAATTTTCACCGGTTTGAAACTGGCCTAGTTCTGATTTTTGAATTGGCCCTTGGCCAGGTCTACATAAGACTAATGCATATGTGCAAACACAAAAGCTAAGAGCTAATCTAAATGCACAAGCATCCACTTAGTTGCTAAAGAAAAAGGCCAATCATGCTTTTATAGATAGACCTTAAAGGTAAAGGCGATAATAGACTTATATATGCATATATAGGTCACATGATAAACCAAAAAATCATGCATCCATATATAGAACTAGAAGATTTGATGGACATTGCTATTATTGCAGTCTATATGGTTGTAAGGCATACTCCTACTAGGCTAGAATAGATCATCTAAATATGATGTTGTGCACTAAATCTCAAAACCTTAAGAAATATAGGTACCTAAAACCACTTGATTGTAGGTGGTAATTCATTCACCATAAAGCTTAATTTGGTAAAATATTCAAATGGTGGTGAATGAAGAATGAGATAATGGAATACATCCTTAATTGGTACATTAGTAAATTATCTCTACTCATATGCTTTTCGTTGGTTATTTATGCATCAATTTAAGGGGAGATATAATATTTCCCCAAAGGTCTTAAAATTTTACATATACTATTTTTTTTAATAAAGGGGAGATTAGGTTGTTTTGATAAAGGGGGGTGAGTTTTTAATTTTTAAAACCTTTTTGCGTTATTTCCAAAAAAAGGGGGAGAAATATTTGCTACAATACTTGTTGTCTATATCTTTATCATCATTCAAAATGAGGGAAAATGTTGGCCCAAAGCTTGAATGTCATTAATTTTATTAGCTTTGAATATGATAAAACGTTAAAAAGTTCTAACATCTCTTCGAAGTGTTTATATGTTAGTTATATCCAACAAAAACAGAACATAATGTTCATGGGTGGTCATCATTAAAAGATGGCTAGATTAGCAATCAAAGATAAGCTATGTGAATATGGTCAATGACTATGGCAAAACCTTAAAGAGCATTGATAAGTTAATTCAATGATAGTTGGAAAATCCCAATAAATATTGAGATAAAAGCTAGTCATATCCATAAAAGAGTGAAGTTAAAAGGATTGCACAGAGTAATTATGGAAGAATTAGAAGAGATTTTACATATCGTTGGAAAATCTGAAGTTGTCTACTTTTTAAAGAAGTAAAGCATACATAAATATAAGGAGTCTATAGAAAGTTATAAAGATTTTAATCAAGAAAGGTCATATTAAAATTCAAGCTATCAAGCTGATGGGTTGACTTCAAGATGCTCCATAGGTTGATTTACATGGAATTAGATGATGTGACACATATGAAACGAAAGATCTTTAATTCTAGTTTCTAGCAAAATAAACTACTTATAATTTGCAACTTTGTATATTAAGTTATGACTATTTTAGTGAGAGGTGTTTGTCCAAAATTAGCTTTGAAATTTTGGAATGTCACCAATACTCGTGAAAATGCATTCAATGAGCATTGGAAGTTTTTAATGATTGTTGAAAATTTTTAGTAGTTTTTTTTTTTTGTTGCTAGTTTTTGCACCTCAATGCTTATGAAATCTTTCCTAATGACCATTGGAAGCTTATAACTAGTAGTTTTCACTAAAAATAACTAATAATGTCTAATTTTATGTTTAGGGTGATTCTAACCATTCAAATAGACTTGGGTTTATATAAGGGCATCTAATATGATATATGAAAGGTTATCTAACATATCAAAAGTACAAGAACAAGCTTCATTAAGCATTGAAAGCTTTAAGTCTTTCCTTCATTTCTTTCTTCATTTATTAGGTTTCATTCTTGTAAAAGGTTGCAGTGAGTGATTATCAGTGATCTTCTTTCAACACTACTTGTATATCTTATAAGAGGATCAATATTGGTCAATTTAGGGATTTGTTTTGTAAAATTCTTTATTATTAAAGGTTTAACTTGTACCTTGAATAAGTTAGGATAAGCTTGAGGTAGTGTCCAAAAACTATCTTACTTGGGTTGGTGTTGAGCCTAGAAAAGCATTGATTAGATTTCTCCTTTAAGCTTGGTAAAAATAAAAAGTGTAAAGATTCCTATAAAAAAAATAGGTTGTATCTTATCCTTTAAAAGATAGTGAAAAAAGCTCTAGTGGGAATACAAGAAGTGAGGATATATAGAGGATTATTCCCAAACTTATGTAAATTATGGTGTTATTCTTATTACCCCCTTTCCTCTTTATTTATGTGTGATTGAGCATCAAAGTTAAAATTCTATATTATTTACCATTGCCCTATTCACGCCCTCCCTCTAGGACTCTATATAGGATTAATATTCCTCAAGAAAAGAAGAAGATTTTGATGATCTTATAAGTCCTCTTAATGAGCTTGGCATCGGAGAAAAGGAAAGTAAGAAGGACAATAAATAAAAGGAAAATGAGAATCAAGATGAAGATTGTAAGGTCTAAAACCTTATTCTTAGGGATCTCCAATAATTGAGGCTATTTTGAGCATGTCTTTTTCCAAATTATATCTATATGACTATAGATTTTAATGTTCTAATGATAATTAATTTATGTTTGCTAAGAACTATGTATACAAAGGATTTAAGTTTAACAAGTTATATGTAAAGTATGTTATGTAGTTAAAGAATTTTAATTGACAAGTATGTGATAGTAACCATGAATGATGATACGATATTTATGTAAAAGAAATGTTTTTGAGGATTTAAGGATAATGACATTATATTATTTTAAGTATGAACTTAATTTAGGTCTATGAAATTATGGAGTATTAATTTTATGTTAATATTTATACATGATTTAAGTGAGTTAATATTAATTATGGTATGTAAATAAGTTAAGTTTATATTTAAGCGAGTTAATTTAATGTGTTTTAATTATGGAGAACCTAAATTTATGCAAGGAAATATAGATTAATTATGAAAGATGTTTTATTAAAGATTTTATTTATGAGAATGTATTTTATATGGTATAGATTTTATATGGACATAATTAATTTAAAAAAAGTGTTTTTGAGTGGTCATGGTTGGTCCAAACTTGGACTGACCAAGATTAAGTTTGGGAGTAAAAATAAGAAGTTAGCAAGATGTGGGAATCCCATTCTTATAGCCCTTTTTTTTCCTCAAATAGAGAGAGAGAGAGAGAGAGAGAGAGTGCAAGCCACTTCCCTAGGATTTTAGGTTGTGTCCAACTAGAAGTTAGCAAGATGGTGAGTTGCAACCCAAATTTTTTATTAGTCATATATCTCCAACTGTAGCTTCATATTAAGTGATTCTAGTGGATATGGAAAGCTCTCCTCATAGAGGTAGCAAACGGGCGGGTTGGGTCACTTTTTTGGTCGAAGTGATTTTCAAGTCGGATTGGATTTAGGTCGTCTGGATTTCGAGTTTACTCTTAAAATTAATATTTCGAGTTCGATCAATTCTTATTCAATTTTTAAATATGCATTTGAATTTTGTTATCATTTATGTAATTTTTTCTCACAATTTGTTAAGAAAAAATAATAATTTTCTCTTATAGATTATTTCAAGGCAAAGTTTATATAAATAGAACTTGATTAAAAAATTTATTTTGATTTAAATGTTTAATAAATTAAATATAATTTATTTTTGAACCAAATCAATATATATAATAAAAACAAACAATTAAACTAATCTCATATAGAATTATATTTCAGTCATATATCAAATTTAAACTAATTTACAAACAAATATATAATGCTTAATAATAACAAATCACTAATTGCAAAAAATTTATGTATTATAATAAAAATTTCTATGATAAAATTAATTTTGTCTTAATATGTGAGTTTATCATGATCAAAATCAAATTTATCACAATTGTTATAAAACTAAATAAACTTGTGATAAATTTCTTTTATGTATTAAATTATTTAAAAATTTTGCTAAAAATTTAATTTAATGAACTAAAAAATTTAAACGTTTATATGAATTTCATTCGTATCTAAAGTTTCAAATTAATTTAATTACACTCTAATTTGATGAATTAATTTTAATTATACCTCAAATCAAAATTAGAATTTAGTAAAATACATATTTAGACTTAGTTGACCCTTATACATTTTTAAATTAGTTCAATCAACTCTAAAATTAAGTTTAGAGTTTAAGTAATATGATACATTTATTTTGATTCAATTTAATTTAATTTTTACTTAATTAAATTTATTATGCACTTTTGTATGACAAATTATAATTTTATATTTAAATCTAAAAATTAAAAATTTAAATTTATAATTTATAAAATCTTTCAATCTCTCATTTTTTAAAGATCTCTCAATCTTCTTAAAAATTTAATTTTTTGTATTTTAAATAATACAATTTTAAACTATTTAGAATAAAAATTTCTAACAAATATTTAAAAAATCAATCACATGAGATTAATTAAGATGATATTTTATTTTTATTTAATTTATGTCATTTTTGTTTAATTAAATTTATTATATACCTTTATATGAATAATTTTTCTAATTTTAAATTTGTTGAACCTAGCTCAGGAAAATGGTGAGCCTAGCTTATTTTAATGATTACAAACACTTCTAAAAACTAACACTTGTTCAAAGTGTTTGTGTAAAATCTTGCAAGTACACAAATTTATTGAACAAATATGTTTGAATAAAGAGTTATGGTAAAAATTCTAAGTATTCAACTATCGGGTGTTGCCATATTTCAACAGGCGTTGAGGGATCTTAACAAGCATTAGAATGACACCCAAGTATGAGTAAAGTTTTCTAGACCTCTCAATCAACATTTTTCTTAAACACAACAAGCGTTGGAGGACTCAATCATTTGAGTTGTGCAAGCTTCTTCGCAACGGGCATGGGTATGGATATCTTAATAAGCGTTGCCTTTTCACAATAAGTGTTGGACCAAGTGACTTAATTCAAGCAAAATTTTTAATATCTCAACATGGGTGTTAGATTCTACCAATGGGTGTGGGAGAAGTTCCTAGGCAAAGCTAAGATCTTTGGACCCTCTAATGAGACTCTCTAGGAAATGCAACAGACATTGAGATCACCTTCAACGACCATTGAAAGTTCATCAACAATCATTGAAGTACTATTTAAAATGTTAAAAAATAGAGAATCAAGTTCACATCCTCTTAGAAACTTGCAATGAGCATTATTCATATCTCAACAGGAGTTGAAGTTGAATTCCAACAGGCTTTGTTAAATGCCAACAACGTCATTGAATACATAGTTGAGAAAATCATAAGAGGAGTGTCTAGGTAAATCTCTCTCTAATAGCTAGTTCCAATGGACATTTCGATAGTAGCAACAACCGCTGAAATTGTATTTTGTTTGAAAATCACCTGGATGATGGCCGAACAATAGGCGTAGAGAATGTCCAATAGGCATTGAGTGTTTACTCTAGTGACATGAAGTGACAACTTTCTTTCTAATGACTAGTTTTGTGTTTTTGCCTATAAAAAGATCCCTTCACAACAGAAACAAAAAAGAGAAAAGTTTAAAAAGAGTGTATTTCTTTGGTGAAAGCTATCTTTGAATAAGAGGGGTGAAACAAGAGTGATCTAGCTTACAAGAGAATATCATTGTCAAAGCTTGTAAGAGCTATCTTCAAAAACAGAGTTTAAAGAACAAGCTGTCAACCTTCTCTCAAAACTCTCAACTATATCAGGCATACCTTGTGAGTGTATTTTGAATTATTTAATGCTTGAGTGAGAGAGTTTTTTTCTCAACTTTCCAAGTTGTAATTTCATTTAAGAAAATCTTTGGTTAAGAGACCTAAAAACCATACTTTGTAAAAGGTTTAAGGTAGTACCTGTAAACTACTTTAGGAAAACAGTCTTAATAGCACCCATAAGTCTACTTGTAATGGCTTGGTAGTGCCCGAAAACTACTATTGTAAAGGCAGTTGATAACACATGTAAGCTATATAGATAGTGAAAGGCTCTAATGGAATACTAAAGGAGAGGGCGTAGGCAGGTTGTGTCAAACCTCTATAAATTAGTTGTCTTGATTCTTTATTATTTTCGCACTTGTTCTTATTTGTTTTTACTTATCACTGCCCTATTCAACCCCCCTTCTAGGGCACTAAGGGATAATAATTGGTATTAGTGCTAGTATCTTCATCAAAGCTTAAATGCTTAGAGTAAAGATCATGGCAAGTCATGAAGAATCACAATCAGTCTATAAGCCACCTTTCTTCAAGGGAGATGACTATGGGTACTAAAAAAGCTATATGGAGATCTTTCTTAACAAGGAAACCATAGATCTTTCTATAGGACATTATCGAAGAAGGAAGAGAAGTTCTAATAAAACTAGTTGGAGATGTTCTACTACCTAACCCCAAAAGTGAATGGACAGCTAAAGAGAAGAAGGAAATAGGAAGAATATGAGTAATGCATGTTTTGTTCTATGTAATCCATAAATCTCAATACACTAAGTTGCAAATTTGTACATATGCAAAAGAAATATGAGGCACATTGCAATACTCAGCATGAAGGAACTAACGAAGTCAAGAAGAAAAAGATATAAATGCATAAATACATGTATGAAACATTTGTATACCAACCTAGTGAAATCATCATAAAGATGTACAATAGGTTTATTGACATAGTTGGGACTTTCAAAACTCTTGGGAAGTCTTACTCCAATGAGGACATGGTAGTGAAGATTCTGAGAACACTTCCCAAAGATAGGTGAGAAGCTAAGAAGACAACAATAGAGAAAGCAAATAAGCTGGAAACCCTATCACTAGATGAGCCCATGGGAAACCTACTAACCCATGAAATCACTCTTGAGAAACCAGCAAAAAGTACTAGAGTGAGATAGAAAATTTTGGCCCTAAAAGCCAAAGAGGTACACTTTGAATCCCCATCTACTTCTTATTTGCTAACATCCTCTTCTTCTAGTGATGATGAAGATAGAAGTGAAGATGAGCAACTCGCCCTCATCACAAATAAAATAAAGTGATTGCTTTCAAATCAAAAGAATAAAAGGACAAGGAGATACAAAATGAAAAGCAGTAAGAGTTAACTCATTTGTTATGGATGTAATGAGAGAGGGTGCATAAAGTCAGATTGTCCTAAGTTGAAAAAGAGCAAATTTCCTGCCAAAAAACACATCTCCAAGAAGAAAAAGAAGTGTCTAAAGCTACTTAGGATGACACCAGTGACTCTGAACCTGATGAGGAGGATACTAGAAATAAGCTAGCCAAACTTTATCTAATGGCAATTGAGGAGAAATCATATGAGTCCTCAATTGAGCACTTTTTCAGCAATGATAGTGAGCATGAGGTAAATCCCTTTGATTCTTACTCTAGAGATGGGTTGTATTTTATTATTACTAAGCTCACCTTGAAAGTCGTTGAGACTCTCAAGTTTAGCACCTCCTCTCTCAAGAAAGAGAATAAATCTTTAAAAGATTGTGATAAGAGTCAAGAGACTTTGGCTGAGGAGGTTAAGTCTCTCATAGTTAAGAATTCTAAGCTTAAGGATAGCCTTATCAAATTCACCAAAGTAAAGGAGAAGTTAGACTCCATCCTTGAGATTCAAAGGAACCCATCCATTAAGCATGAATTAGGATATAATGCCTTTATTTCTACTACTCCTTCTACTTCTAAAATAGTCTTTGTTAAGGCTAAGTATTAGAATGCCAAAATTTCCTAAGAAGGGAAATGCCAAGATAAATGGCATAAAGACTAAGTCATAAGATGTTCACACATAACTGAGACATGCTCCTCCTATAGCAAATTATGCTTATATGTATCATTCATGCATGCTTAAAAGACAATGTGTCTAAAGGCATAAAAATTAGTATGACCATGGATATAAATACACACCATATAGGAGAATTCTTCACATGAGAAACACTCCTAGAAATATGGCTCAAAGTAGTTACAAGTCTCACAAATACTATGTGCATACTCAACCTAGAAATAGGACAATAGCTTATTTTGATGGTAATTATTTTTACTATGGTATATATGACCATATTGCATATCATTGCCATTTTAAAAGGCATGATGAGCAAATGACAAAAGCTAACTCCTTAGGACCGAAGAAGATTTGGGTACCTAATAATTGATTATCTTTGTTTTGTCGATATGCTTAAAATCTTAAGTTAGAGGATAAGACAGGTATCTTGATAGTGGATGTTCAAAGCAAATGATAGGAGAAAGGAAGTTCTTCATGCAATTAGAGAAAATAAAAGGACTTAGAAATGTATCTTTTGGAGACAATGGAAAAGCTAAAATCAGTGGAACAATAGGAACCCAAAGATTATATACTTTTAGAGTCTTTAGTTCCAAGTGTTTTATTCTAAACGCAAAAGACAACCTTAATAAATTTGACTCTAAATCCGATGAAGGAATTTTTCTTAGATACTCTACTGCTAATAAAGGGTATAGTGTCTTCAACAAGAGAACACTTGTTATAGAGAATTTTATGCATGTTATATTTAATGAATTTGACCTCGCTTCTTCAAGAATAGAAGAAGATGTTGATAATCTTGTAGGTTCTATGAGTCATCTAACCATTAGAAAAAAGGAAAGAATGTAGATAAGCCACATGAAATGAAGAGTGAAGGAAATACAGATCCACCTCTTCCTACTCCAAATGGAGACCAAACTCAACTAGAAAGGGACTAGGTTTTTAAGAAAGATCATCCAAGGGATTTGATCATTGGTGATCCATCAAGTCAGGTATCAACTAAATCATCTTTTAGAAATGCATGTACTAATATTGCTTTCGTTTCCTTTATTGAGCCTAAGACTATATATTAAGGCCATTAAAGATGAACACTAGGTACTTATTATCCAAGATGAACTCAATCAATTTGAGAGGAACAAAGTGTGGAATTTAGTTCCTAGACCTTATTATCATTCCATTATTGGAACTAAATGGGTTTTTAGAAATAAGCTTGATAGCATGGAACTATTATTTGAAACAAGGTTCAGTTAGTAACCAAAGGCTATAACCAAGAAGAAGGAATTGACTTTGATGAGACCTTTGCACCAGTAGCCAGACTTAAAGCTATTAGGATTTTACTTACATTTGCATCTCATAAGAATTTTAAGTTATATCAAATGGAAGTCAAAAGTGTTTTTCTTAATGGTTATATTAATGAGAAAGTATATGTTGAACAATCACTTGGTTTTGAAAGCCATTGCTTTCCCAACCATGTGTTCAAGCTCACTAAAGCCCTATATGGCTTGAAGCAAGCTCTAAGGGCTTGATATGAGAGACTAAACAACTTTCTTATAAAGAAAGGTTTCTTTAAAAGGTTGGTAGACACAACACTATTCTCTAAAAAAAAGAATGGAGACTAATTATTAGTGTAAATATATGTAGATGACATCATATTTAGTGCAACTAATGTTTGCTTATGTAAAGATTTCTCCAAAGTTATAAATAGTGAATTTGAGATGAGCACGATAGGAGAACTCAAATTCTTTCTTAGATTTCAAATCAAGCAAGGAAAGAAAGGAATCTTCATCGACCAAGCCAAATATACAAAGGAACTAATCAAAAGATTGGGCATGGAAAACAACAAACCATGCAAAACTCTAATGAGCACCAACATCAAGCTAAGCATGGATGAACATGGTAAGGTTGTGGATCAAAAACTGTATAGAGGTATAATTGGTAATTTACTCTATCTCACAGCCTCTAGGCCATATATTATATCTAGTGTTTGCTTGTGTGCTAGATATCAATTTAATCCTAAGGAGTCTCAGCTGCATGTTATAAAACACATACTCAAATATCTTATTGGTACTTCCAACTTGAGACTTTGTTATCTTAAGAGTTCTTCATTTAAGTTGAATACATTTTCTAATTCTGATTTGACTAGGTGTACCCTAGATAAAAAGAGTACTTCAGGCACATGTCAATTACTAGGTTAATGCTTATTGTCTTAGAGTAACAAAAAGCAAAACTCAATTGCTTTATCAATTGCTAAAGCTGAGTATGTGGTCGCTGGTCTTTATTGTGCTCAAATCCTATGGATGAAGCAATAACTTTTTTATTACAAAGTAGTCATAAATCAAGTCGCCCTTAAGTTTGATAACACTAATGTCATCAATTTGTCTAAGAATCCCATATAACATTCTAGGAGCAAACACATAAACATTATACATTATTTTCTTAGGGATCATGCTAATCATAGAGATATTGTATAAGAATTTATTGATACTAACCATCAATTGGTAGATACTTTCACTAAACCTCTTTTATGATGAAAAAATGTAATTCATCAAAAGTGAACTTGGCATGATTGATCTGAATACTTTGGATTAACTTCAATTAGTTATTTTTCTTCACCTTTGTTAATCTAGATATGGTTATTATTGGTTGATACCTGATATGTTGGTTGATACTTAATATATTGCTTGAATTGATTACCATTAAAGTCTTTAGACTCTATAAGCTAAAGATTTTAATTGTGTATAATCTTGATCAAAATGTCCATATATTAATTAAATGCATGGCTATATCATTGAGTTTGATTAACAAAATTCATCAATAAAGTTTTCAAAATGGTTGCATCTTTGAAAAATATGTTTTAAACTTATTTTTATTTTGAAAAACATGGCTAACGGCCATTGTATGGTTCCCAATGACTATTGTGTTATTTGTGAGTTCCTCATTTTGCTTCTATTAGTTCCCATGATCATTGTGTATTTCTAACGACCATTGTTCTACACCCAATCGTCGTTATGAGCAGTCATCATTGTTGGATGAAGAACACTTGCTTGAGCAAGCTAATGATCATGTTCAGTAGTCATTTTTCAAATCACAGTAGTCGTTGAACACTCCCAATGGTCATATTTTAAGACAAGAAAGCTCATTGAACTTCTATATAAACCCCCTATAACCCTAAAGTCCATTTATTTTTTGCATTTCTATGTTTTTAACTCTCTCTCTCTCTCTTTCTCTCTTAAATTGTTGTTATTCTTTTGCATACTCACTTGCATCAAGCCTCAAATACTCAATTAATGGCACCTAAACCAGACTCAACCAAGAGGTATAAGTAACTAGCCCGTAAAAACCCTCAACCCTCATACTCCAGCTTCAAAACTGAGGAGAATTTGGCCTCTATGCTTGCTTAACAAAAGAAACGAACTGAATAACCATCCTCAACACAATAATTATCTAAAAAAATCTAAACTTGGTTCAAAAATCAAAAGGGAAATGAAAGGTATCAGGAATAGAACATACTCATCCTCTACTCAAATAGTTCCATCTCAAGACTGAAAAAGAGAATAATTTGGCTCTAAAGATGCTAAAAAAGGCATTTAAGAGGTGGAAAGTTTCTTGAGTGGAGTGATCTTCAAAGATATGAGCTAGCTGAAAGGTGGAAAAGCTTATGAGGGGAATTAGATAGGAGTTATTTTGTCACATTAAGGAACCCTTTAATATAGAGCTTATAATGGACTTCCTCACCACTTTGAAAGTGTTGGGTAGTGACTGTGATGTATATGCCTAGGAAGGCTTAATAAAATTTAGATTATTTGGCAAAAAGTACACTTTTAGACCCAACGATTTGGCAAAGTGCTTTGATGCTACTACTTCAGGGATAATAGAGCATCCTTCTACATTCAAGATTGATGTAAATCAATTCTAAAAGTTTATCACTAATAGAAACAACAATTACAACAACAATAATAACAAGACATCAAAAATTAAAAGTCAAGCCTTGAGAATAGCCCATTGATTTGTCACATGGAATATAAATAGGAGAGCTTAGTCAAATGACAATTGCACAATCATTGATTTATTCTATCGATGGTGCGTGAAGAATAAACAAAAGATTAACACTCTATTGTTCTTGATGCAAATGATAAATGGATAGGTGGATAAATCCAATGAGTTTGTGATAGGTCACTACATCACAAAAAGTGTCAAGTATGTGAAAGCCATTCCCTAAACAGAGGTTAAACTGAAAAAGGAAAATATTGTGTTGGAGAAATTGCCACATAATGAATCTATAAGTGAGAAAATTCTTCTTAGCATGAGAATCTTGCAAAGATTAGATTCAAGTCTAATCAAATGAGTACCAGAAGAAGGAGAAATTTCTCAATAAGAATAGGAGAATGAGGACATTGAGGAAGCAATAAGAATAAGGGTTGCAACAGCAGAAGGGATTGGAACAAGTGCTCCTGCTCCTGCTCCTGCTCATTATCTTGAAGAGAAAAGTTCTTGAGCAACTGGAGACCATTTCCAATGTAGTACAAATGGTTGAATCTTTTATTGTCTCCCTACACTAAAATGTGCAAATATTTTAAAGGGACATGAAGGACATCAACTGGACTTTGGATTGGATAGTGGAAGGATTAAACATGCAACCAGGGACTTTAAGTACTCCAACTGACCCAGATGCAGTAGATGAGCCCAAGGACAAACCATAGAACCATCCCTAGGACCCTTAGCTCAAACTAATTTTTCCTTACTCCCTCATATTACGTATTTGCTTTATTTCATTTGTCTTTGTTTTCTTTTTCAAAAATAGTTGATGTAATGGACAATAGTTCTAATGCAATAATATGTTAACTCTTTTTGTTTATAGTATTATTTGATTTGATTTTCTTTGTTATTATCGTTCTTATCTCTTTCCTTTTAATAGTGACAAAGGGGGAGAAGGTAAATGGTATGTGAAGGTAAAGGAGAAGGATGATGTACCAAAGGTAAAGAAAAAGTAAATGGTATGTAAAAGGTATGTGTACATGGTAAAGAAGGAGAAGTAATAAAGTATGTGCATGATAATGACTTAACATACAAAGGGACTTATATGTAAACTTACTATGGAAAAGAACTTGATACGAGAACTTGCTATAATAGTGCATAATATATGAAATTAAGGGGGAGTAACATGAACATATTATTATAACTTAGTGGCAAATCATATTGGTTGATATTTTGATACACTTAAGGAAGAATTAGAATATGATTAACTCTATTATATGATGTACACTTTTCATTTTTGCAAGGTTGATTAAGTTTGATAGATTATTTGTCATCATAAAAAGGGGGAGAATGTTGAACCTAGCTTTGGAAAATGGTGAATCTAGCTTATTTTAATGATTACAAACACATCTAAAAGCTAACGTTTATTCAAAGTGTTTGTGTAAAATCTTATAGGTATATCAATTTATTGAACAAATATGTCTGGAAAAAGAGTTATCATAAAAACTCTAAGTATTCAACTCCAATGGGTGTTGCCATATTTGAATAGGCATTGTGACTTATGCAATGAATGTTGAAGGATCTTAACAGGCATTGAAATGACACCCAAGTATGAGAAAATTCTTTTAGACCTCTCAACCAACGTTTTTCTCAAATACAACAAACATTGGATGACTTAATCATTTGAGTTATGAAGCTTCTTCGCAACATACATTACAATTTTGCAATAGGTGTAAATATGAACATCTCAATAGGAATTGCATTTTTGTTAACTAACGTTGGACTAAGTGACTTGACTTGATTCAAGCAAAATTCTCAAGATCTTGACAAGAGCGTTGGATTCTACCAACGGACGTTGGAGAAATTCTTAGGTAGAGTTAAGATCTTTGGAACCTCCAATGAGGCTCTCTCAAAAATGCAATAGGCATTAAGATCACCTTCACTGGGCATTGAAAGTTCACCAATAGTCGTTAAAGTACTATTGAAAATCTTGAAAAATATAGCACTAAGTTCACATCCTCCGAGAAACTTGCAACAGGCATTATTCATATCTCAACAGGAGTTGAAGTTGAATTTCAATAGGTGTTGTTAATTGCCAATAGTCATTGACGAGTTATTGAATAAACAATTGAGAAAGTTAGAAGAGGAGCGTCTAGGCAAATCTCTCTCTAACAGCTAGTTCCAATGAACATTTTGACAGTAACAATAACCATTTAAATTGTATTTTGTTTGAAAATCACTCGGATGATAGTTGAACAATAGGCGTGGAGAATGTCCAACAGGTGATGAGTGTTTACACTGGTCACATGAAGTGACGACCTTCTTTCTAATGACTAGTTTCGTGTCTTTACTTATAAAAGGACCCTCTCACAACAGAAACGAAATAGAGAAAACATTCAAAAAATGAGTATTTCTATAATGAAATCTATCATTGAATAAATGGGGTGAAACAAGAGTGATCTAGCTTACAAGAGAAGTGCATTGTTAAAACTTTGTAAGAGTTATCTTCAAAAATAGAGTTTGAAGAACAAGCTTTCAAACTTCTCTCAAAATGCTCAACCAAATCAAGCATACCTTGTGAGTGTATTTTGAATTGTTTACTGTTTGAGTGAGAGAGTTTTTTTTTTCTCAACTTTCCAAGATGTAATTTCATTTGAGAAAATCTTTGATTAGGAGTTCTAAAACTATACTTTATGAAAGGTTTAAGGTAGTACCTGTAAACTACTTTGGAAAAACAATCTTAGTAGCACCCATAAGTCTACTTGTAACTGCTTGATGATGCCTAGACACTACTATTGTAAAGATGATTGATAGCACCAGTAATTTATCTAGATAGTGAAAGGTTTTAGTGGGATACTAGAGGAGATGATGTAGACAAGTTGTGTTAAACCTCTATAAATTGGTTGTCTTAATTATTCATTATTTCTACACTTGTTCTTATTTTCTTCATTTATCAGTGTCTATTAAATCTCCTTCTAGGTCACCCAGGGACAACAAAATTTATATTTAAAAAAAAATTTACAATTTCAATTTATAATTCATAAAATCTCTCAATCTCTCATTTAAAATAAATTTCTCTCAATCTCTCCTTAAAAATATAAACTATTTAAATAAAAAAATTTTAAAAATCAATTACATGAGTTCAATTAAGATGATACTTTTATATTGTATTCAATTTAATCTTTTTTTTTGCTTAATTAAATTTATTATATGTACTTTTATATAAAGAAAGTTAATTTTATATTTAAATCTATAAAATTTTAAAAGGTAAATTTTATCATTCATAAAATCTTTCAATTTCTCATTTAAAAAAAAAACTCTCAATCTCTCCTTGAAAAATTAAATTTTTATATTTTAAATAATAAATCATTTAAAATAAAAACTTTAAGAAATATTTAAAAACTAATTACATGAGCTTTCTTAAAATGATACTCTTATTTTATATTTAATTTAATCTCATTTTTATTTAATTAAATTTATTATATACTTTACATAATAATTTTGGATTTAAATTTAAAATTTTTAAAAATTTTGAAATTTTAATTTATAAGTTATAAATCTCTCATTCTCTCATTTAAAAAATTTCTTTCATTTAAAAAATTTATTTTAATCTCCTATTAAAAATTAATTCATATATTTTAAATAATAAATTATTTAAATCATTTAAAATAAAACTTCTACGAAATATTAAAAAAATCAATTATATGATATAAACCTGAATATTCTAAAAAAAATTATCCTTGAAATAAAATTTAAGGATTTATTAGTTTATTATTTAAACGTATAAAATAAAATTTTATAATTAAAAACATGAAATTAATGTAAACTTAATTATTTATCAACTAAAATAAATTTTTTATATTTTTGTGAAAAATTATTTAAATTGAGTAAAAATAAAAATATTATTTTAGTAAAATTTAAACTAAATTTTGAGTCTTATTGAACTAATTGAAAAATATAAAGATTAATTAAGTCTAAATATATATTTTATAAAATATTAATTTTGACTTGGGGTACAATTAAAAAATCAATTCATAAAATTAGGGTGTAATTTACTCAATTAAAAACATTGGATATAATTGAAAATTTGTAAAAATATTTGAGTATTTTGAGTCATTAAGCTCATAAATTTAAATTCAAAACTTTTTATTATAACATTGAACATTCATGATAAATTATGATATAAACTCTTTTATCATCATATTTTATCATAATATATTGGTGTCAAATTTTTATTACCCACCAAATTAGATATAAGAAGTAATATTACCATAATAATATTTTGTAATTATGTTAAAAAATTTTATAAAACTGATAAAATTATATTATCACAATAAATAACTTTTATTATGGCTAAATAACTTATTATTATAAATAAGAAATTGTAATTTAAGCACATGAAATGACACAGTAAAATTAGTAAATTTACTAAAAATATAAAATATTAATATGTTTAAAAAATAAAATAAATTTGAATTTGAATTTAATTAAATAATTTAAATATTTTTTAAAATAAATTTATTTTTTTATTTTAATTTTTCTACTTTATATATATATAGTAATAAAAATTTATTTTTTTTAGTGTCATCAGGTCAATTAGATTGGGTCAGGTTAATCCATTTTGGTCAGTTTTGACCCGACTAGTCAGGTTGACCCATATCCGACCGACCCTAAAATTTTCAAGTCATTTAAGGTTTGCTCTGGGTCAAGGTCGAGTTTAGGTCACATTTTTTTGGATGGGTTTAGGTCAGATTTTCGCATCAATTCAAAAATTGCCACCTGTATCTCCTCATGAGATTTCCATAAAACACGTAAATCACCTAATTTGGAGGTCAAACGTGGTGGTCGATCAAAGTTTTCATCCTTTATAACTTTTAAGGTTGACTTAACCTAAATGATGACACTTTCAATTCCTATAGACTCTTTATAGCATGAACTTCAAGATGGGCATAGGTATTGCTCCTAATAGCTACTGACAATGGTGCTCTAGCTACCACAGGCAGTGACATCAATAAGGCTTCGATGAGACTTCTCAAGAAAGTTTTCTTATCTTTTGGACATGACCCCAATGACATATATCAAATTGGCTTATGACATCTTAATGGGTAAAGCTCAATTTTCTTAATTTTCAATAATTATTAATTCAAGTATTAAATGTGATAGTTGATGTTTATGTGAGATTAAATATTATGGACAATGGACTATTTAAATATATTGTGATGTCAAATGATTAAGTGATAAAGAAATTTGAGCTAATTTCATATTGGACCAAATGTTGTAAGGAATTAAATAATATTTAATGATAAAGAATTAAGTTGTTAAATGAGAAATTAATGATGGACATGCATGAGAATAGATGTTAATTGATGATTTTAAGATCTTAAATGGACCATACACCCGAATAATGTAAGCAATGTAAGTAATTATAGTCTTTGGACCTAATTACAAAAGTTAAGAAAGTTAATTAAGTTATGAATATTTAATAGAGATAACTAACAAGATTTAAAAGTTAATGATGATCATGGATTAAGGATATTTTAAGGTATTAATTGTTAATTTGGATATTTTAAGGTATTAGTTGTTACTTTTCAGATTAATTATGCTTATGAACTAGATTGCAAGTTATAAGTTAGGTCTTAATTGTCCTTATGGTTTTTTTTTTTTTACCTTATAAGAGTTTTATTTTATATATAAAACATGCTTATGGATGAGTTAGATAGTTCCTCATATTTTTAGAATTTGAGTTATGTTAATAAAGAATTTATTTATTTATTTAGGTGGATGCGATGCTAAGAATCAGAGGTAGAGAAGTGCAAAGGCAACGTATGGAAGAACTATAGGTTGATAATACCAAGTGAGAGGTTTTAAGTTGTTTATATGCCCAATACAAAATGCATTATGATTTTTATGTATAGGCTAATGTATTCTAAGAAATGTTAAATAAAAGTTACATGCATTGATGTGAAATTAAATGTACATGATAATGATGTTATGTGTTGTATATGTATATCATGTAATAAAAAAACACAACTGGAAGGGCAATTCCCTGTGAGAGAAAAAGACATATGACATGACTAGAAAGTAACTTCCCTATGAGAAAAAGATGTATGACATAACTAGAAAGGCAACTTTCTCTTGAGAGAAAGATGTATGACACGGTTGAAGAGGCAACTCCTTTATGAGAAAAAGATGTATGGCATCGATAAAGAGGCAACTCCTTTATCAGAGACATGTAGTGATAAGGATGGATAGGTAGCTACTTCATGCACATAACTATTAAGGTAACTTTCCTTTGTGACAATGTTATGTTATGTTATGTTATGTCTGAAATGTTATGTAGATATATGACTCATAGATAGAAAAGCATTCATGAAAAAGGATGTGAGAATGTGCATACTGGAAATAAAATCCTTTATTAAGTTTCTCATAAGGAGCTCATCCCCAACATACATCAATGCTTTATAGGACAAACATGAATGATGACAATGACATGGATGGATTTTATCTGCAAAATACTTAAATTTTAGTACATGTATTATTTAAGGCACTACAAATGTTTCCCATAGTTGCCCAAGATAATAATGTATAAAAGTGATTAAAGATTATGTATATAATTAAGAATTATGATTAATATTTATTTTATGTACTTAGATATCTTTATAATGTCATGTTAAAATGCTACATAAGGCTTAGAATGAATTTATGTATATAAGAGTTGGTGTTAAAGATTTTAATGTATAAGAGACTAGAAGACTATGTAATTAGGTATGAATCCTTTGATTCTAAGGATAGTTATTGCAAGAGTTTATTTATGTAAGATAATTATATCGAAGAAATGAAAAATAAGAAAAGAGATTTATGTTTAAAATGTCTTATGAAATGCTAGGGATTAGATTCAATATTTTTCCTAACTCTAGTTATTTTATTCCTTGCAATCCAAGGTGATTAAGGTAATGTGTGCTAAATTTAAGATTTAAGATATTAGAGTGCACAGAGAAAGATGTGAAATGGACCTTTCTAAAAGATAATTAGGCTTGTTATAGGTTTTGATAGCCTTAGGCCTTCTAATTCCTTAGCACTAACATGACATGGATTATGGGTTATGATGAATATCCTCATTAATCTTCTCTAAATGTAAGGCAAATGGTTTAAAAACTAGAAAAGGATTGAACATATAAGGGGAATCATCTAAAAATTTTTTTAAAAAAACTCATCATTAGTGATACATAAAAAAAGATAGTTAATTCATTCTCATTAGAAATACCTATTGTTGTCCCTAGGCACCAAGAAGGGGGGTTGAATTGGTAAATCAAAAATTTAGAACAGTGAAGAAGATAAGAAGAAAGAATAATGAGGACTCAAGGATTTTACAGTGGTTCGCGCAAAACTAACCCTACATCCACTCCCCAATCACTTAATTGGGTATTTCACTAAATCAATGGTGTTTTCAAGCTCACACCCAACTTATTACAACTTGTGTTTTAATGGCTAACACACAACCTTACAACAAAGTGTTTTCTAGGGTAACACAAAACCTCACTTTAGTGTTTCAACAGGCTTACACTTAACCCTTTCTTAAAGTGTTTTGCAGGCTAACACAAGACCTTACAATTTTGGTGTTTAATGCTCACACCTAACACATGTAAAAAAGATGAAGAAAATGAGCAGCAAAGATTAAGAGCTTTCAATACTTGTAATAAATTTCTTAGCAACCTTCTTCATGGCTGTTTGGTGGGGTATTTATAGCCAAACTTCACCAAAGAGCCGTTGCAGATCA
>CATIWR010438316.1:0-13227 GCA_949677035.1 Omphalea diandra | reverse complement strand
TAATAAATGAGTTTGAGTTAGATGAAAAATGAGAATAATTATAGTTGATAAAGGGGTCAGTTTTTAAAGTTAATTATATTTGTAAAGGTGTTCACAGTATTAAATAAATTATATTGATTTTTTAAAAATGTTTGATTAGTAAAAAAAATGGTTGAAATTCGCCGAAACGACTAGTTAATTTAACTGTACTAAAATACAATATATTTTTAAAAATTTTATATTATGGCAAAGCTAAAGTAAGTTTAAAATACTTTACTTTTAGGGGGAGTTTAATTGTCTGATTCTCTAGAAAAATAGCCCAAGAACGCTGAATTTCAGTGTTTGATTTGCATGAAAATATTATATTTCTGAAAAAGTTATATTCCTAAATTTGTAGTATCCATTATCACTTTCTCATCTATATGAAAAAGTATTTTTCTATCTCATCATGTGAGAAAGTTACTTTTCCATGGCTATTAGAAATTATACAATTGTATATTAACAAATCTATCCTTAATTAATATAATATATAGACATATATATAATATTATATATATTTTAATTTACTAAAATAAAACTTATATATTTGTTTAGTAAAATCCTAATAAAAATCAAGAATATAGATTATCTTATTATCATCGTCATGGACTTCTAAAATCGTTACATCAATGGATTGTTTAGGTGTAGGCTACATGAGTGTTACTTACATTAGGAGAAAAAGATGAAACATGAGAAATTGGTATACTAAATAGGGAGTTACATACCTTGATTCGTCTTCAGAAGTGAGTAGCCATTAGGATAGGTGGTTTGGTTTTAACAAAAGGCCTTGTCTTCTTAGTTGGGGGATCCCGGTCATCCTTTAATTTAGTATTATCTCTAAGAGTCCTTTCCGACTGAGAAGATGATATTAGTATTAACAAAAGTAAAAAGTAAAAGAAATGGTGGGATTGAGAAAAATTCTATCTTCTTTCATAGCTTGCTTTTATGAGATGAGATCATAGGAGCTGATAGGATTTCTCATTCTAATGAAAGTCCTTCATCTGTAGGAGCAATATCATCTATGCAAAAAAAAAAAAAAATCAACATTAGATAATAACACATATATATAAACATTTATAAAACTAATAAATAAATAAAGGACATATAAAAGGGGAAGATATACTTGGAGATGTCATGACGGTTTGAAGGAAAAGGAGAGAGATCACAAAGTGTAAAATTGAGAGACAAAAAGGTGACATTGAAGGACATGGATAATAAGAAAACCGTTGAAAACACTTAAGAATGCAATCGTACCAAAAATCAATTTAACTTGCTTCTTTATTAATATTCATAATAAGGCTATCGTAGCATAGGTATTTGAAGGAATAAGATAGAGGAATAGGAGTATGTGTCAACAACCAAAATGGCAGACACAGGAGTATGGATTATAGTTTGCCACACTGTACTTATTCTTTCAAGGGCTCACAAAGTCATAGTGCAAGTCGCACGTGATGAAATAAATGGCTTAGACGACTCTATTTGAGTAATCATAGTACCATTAGGGTCTTAGTTATGCAGGGAAAAGTAAGCACATATCTATCGTAGAAGCATTGGAAGATAAGTCATGGATGACTGTATAATTTCCTTACAACTATTAAACCAACATGAGAAGTTGATGATATAGTCTCTATAACAACCATGAGTTATGGGATCTTTTGGGATTGGTTCTATTGATATAATAAGTTGGGAAACGTATAGGAGGAGCCACATTTGAAATATCCATTAGGCTCCTCATGTATTCATTATGGGAAATATCCCCATTAATTTAACCTTACCAACCATAATTTTAAAAGATTAGCACATGTTTGAAAAAGTTCATCTAAACCTTGATAAAGGAAAGAAAGTACCTGAGTTGAGAAATCATTAACCTTGCCTTAATATAGTTCTAAGGTAAGACCATAATAAGATGTAGCCATTGTCCAAATGAACGACTCGAATAAGTACTTGCATAAAAAGTATAGTATAAATTCCACATGCTTTTCATCAATTAGAGGTGGAGCTTTGCGATTTGAAAAGTATCATTTTACCCAAGCACTAAAAGTTGGTGGGTTGCCTCAATCATTATAAGAAGCGTTTGGTACTAAAAGTGAAGTCATCTTTTCTCCAAAGGGTTGAAGGCCTACAATAGTTGAAAATCATATAGTCACTATCACCATGCCATGGAGGAGAACGAAATAATGGGTCGATTTTTCAAGTTAGGAAATACTATTTTTGAAGGTAATTAACCTAATCATCATGGTCAGTACACTTAGAAAAGATGGTTCTAAGGGATGAGAGATGTTTTAAGGGTGAGTTTGTGTCTCATCTCAACAACAAATTGAGTTCACTTTCCACAAAAGGAATCTTATTGCCTATGTCGGCGGGTGTTCGTTCATTGAACCAACACGTCCTTATTAATGCCCCATTTATCATTGTGGCCAGGAAACCCATAAAATTCACCTTATTGGGTTTGCTATAAGAATAATGATACATTAGTTATTGGTAGTATAGCTTAGGATTTTTTTCTAGGGTTTTAGGAACCATGGAAATTAAAGAATGAGTGAATAAATACAACAAAGAGTGAGGGGAAAAAAAAGGAAAAGAACCAAATTGAAAGTAAGATAAAGAACATTAAATCTCCCAAATTTGTAAACAATATGATGTTATACATGGTTGTGAGTCGGGTAGTTCGAATGAGTCTTCTTGGATATGGATGAATTGTTCGAGTATTTCTGATTCAAGAAGATAGATAAAGGTGTGAGAGGCCGGACGTTCACTCTAATGATTAAGTAAGCAAACTATGCTTAAGACATAGAGTGAGAGTATGTGTGACTTGAGTGAATGAAATACCTGGTGGTGACCCTTTATATGGTGATTGGAGTGGTCTTGTGTCCATATTCAATTAGGATTGATTCCTTCATGATGAAAAGTGTCCTTTTTTAATAAGAGTTAACTTCCCAATAAGAGTTATCTTTTCTTGATTTGAATAAGTTTCCTAATGAGGATTATCCTTTTCTAATGAGGATAAGAGATTGGTTGAAGAACCAAACATATGGGTTGAGCCAATGTCAACCTTTTAATTGAGTGCCCAATCTTAGATTGATTTGGGCTTATGACAAGTTGAATGTTTGGGTCCATGATGTTGAGTCAAACCTTTCATAAGAGTGAGACTAACTCATTTTAGTAAGTATAATATCATATGTCCCCTCTAAGTATGAGTTTATTAATGTCTCAAGAAGTTTGTGAAAAAAACGTAGTTAAGCTACCATAAAGTATATCTTAAACTGGCCAAGTTGAAGGGTAAAAAGGAAAATGACCAAACTCTTTTCCTTTAAACTTTGAAAGAAAAACTTAGATAATTTTGAAACAATAATGAGATGATTATTAGGATATCAATTATTAGGATATCGAGCTTGTCAAATTAAAAATATCAAAGCATTGAACTAATTAGACAATGACATGTAATCATTAGTTGAATAATTGAGCTTGAATAAAGTGTTGATCTAGCAATGCTGAGTAGACCATGCTTACAAATGTTTAGTATGGAACAATTAAATCATATATTCTATTTTAAGACATTCCATGGCCATAGACTTTAACAACTTTTTGTGATGTATGAAACCAACAAGCTTGATACATGCTTTAAATAACTTATAAAAAGGAGGGTAAAGACTTTTTTGCGATATATGAGGCTGATAAGCTTGATACATGCTTTTCAATAGAGATATGGGTGTAGACCTTTTTGCAATGTAAGAGGCTACCCAACTCGATTCATACTTTTTTAAAGATATGAGTGAAGACTCTTTCATGATGTACAAGACTAATCAACTTGACACATGCTTTTTAATAGAAATATGGGTGAAGACCCATTCGCGATGTATAAGACTAATTAGCTTGATACATACTTTCAGTAGATAATCTATAGAAAATGTGGTAAATAACCTTTTTGCAATAAATGAGACTAATTAGCATGGCACATGCTTTTAGAAAATAAACTTCAAAATTTAGGCTTATTTGAGGTGAATAAATGCAAAAAGAACCATATATTTTAAAAGTAAGAATGAAATAACGAAACTCTCAAAGAAATCCATGACCTTCCAAAGCTAATAATGATATAAAGAAATCCACGTCTTTTAAGGTTGATAATAATAGGAGAAATCCATACCATTTCAATGCAAATAATGATATGAGAAATCTATATATTTTCAAGACAAACAATAATAAGAGGAATCCATATCTTTTTAAGGTAAATGGTAAAATAGAGAAATTTCAAGAGAAATCCATATTCTTTCAAGGGTAATAATTATATAAGAAATTTATGTCTCTTTAAGACAAATAATAATATGAGAAGTTCATACCTTTTAAGGCAAATAATAATAATATGAGAAATTCAATGCCTTTTCAAAGTTATAAAGATTGAGATATCTGAAGATTAAGATATAAAGATATGGTGGCAATTATGAGTCCTACCAATAATATAAAGAAACTCGAAGCCAATGAAAATATAAAACCCTAAGTCAATTTATGACTAATAATGCATAAACTATTTAAAGATTAGTTAAGATATAAAGAAACTCAAATTTATTGATTAAAAGCCAATGATATTGGAATTGCAAACTGATATAAGAATAATGGTCAAATTGAGGCATATAAAAAGTTAAAGCTATCTTGGAGCTGAATATAATAGAAAATCCATATAAGATGTATGACCAAATATTTGATATGATAGTTTGGTTAAATTAATTTTCTTATTGTCAATTATCATAGCAGTACACCAACTGCATATGCTAACTACATGTCATAATAATCATAATTGAGATAATATGCCAACTGCTTATCATAAATAATTGCAATATATAAGTATAGATATCATACTTGATGTAATGCTCAAATTATAACTTGCATATAATATGTGCATATCAAGCTTTTATCGAAAAGTATACTTATGTTGATAATCACAATATATTACAAAGTCAAATATAGAAGATTTATTTGTTAAATCGCAATATAATATTGGAACATCTCCTTGTAATGAATTAAATCTCAGTAAGAACGTAGTAGAGTTAATAAGTATTGTTATAATAACTTATTTTTACTCTTTGATTTGCATAAAAATTTAAGGTCATCAGTGATAAAAATAACTTCAACTATTCCAAGGCTGATAAGGAGTTTCATGTTTTCTCAAAAGCCAGAATATAAATATCATGTTAATATAGAGCCAATAATATATAGAAAAATTGCATCAAATATAATAAATTCAAGGTGCTTAATTGAGGTAAATAAAATGTAGAAATTACATTAGTATTGAGCCAATATGAAGTAATAGTATGTAAAAATCTAGAAATTAATAATATGTAGAAATCGAAGCCACTCTAATAATTGATTAAAGTATATGAAAATTTTGATATATTTGGAGTTAACAAACATGTCACTAAAATAAGCTCTCATGTGAGATAAAGTAAACACCTCGTATAATATTAAGTTATAGTTCTTATATAACAATTTTCATAATTTTTGAGTCATCTATGTAGCTCATGATAAATAAACTATTATAGAACTTACACTATCACCCATTTTGAGTATCATAAATAATAATGTATCTCTAAGCATTATTGAATAGTATGTAATATAATTGTATTGTTCTTAGATCTAAAAGCTTATATAAAGACCCTCTACAATTATTGTATAATAATATTAAGCAAAACAAATTGACATATCATTAACATATGTCATAGACTTATATAGTGATTTAGAGAATAACATACAAAACAATTTAATCATGAATCTTATGTATATGAATATCAAATAAATAAATTTATGGGAGATGTAAAAGACTTATCTGAAAGACTATAATTAGTCTTGGGTCTTGCCTTACACATGTAGATATTGTTTTCTCTATGAAAATAAAATATATTTTCTCCCCTTTTAGTTGAATATTTTGTAATATAATCTAATGGCCGCGTATTTGATCCATGCTCACCACACCAATGATGTTTCGTATGGTAATGAGTCGGGTAGTTCAGATGAGTCTTCTTGGATATGTATGAATAGCTTGGGTATTTCTAATTTGGACTCTACAAGACAGATGAAAATGATAGAGGAATCCACTCTTGTACCGGACGTTCACTCTGATTGTTAGGTCAATAAAACTTTGCTTGAGAGATAGAGTGAGAGTGTGTGTGAGTAAAGTGAATAAAATATCTAGTGGTGACCCTTTATATAATGATCGGAGTGGTCCTATACTCATTAAATTAGGACTCCGATTCCTTCATGATGAGGAGCACTATTTTTTAATAGAAGTTAACTTCCTGATGAGACTTATTCTTTCCTAATTAGAATAAGTTTCTTGATGAGAATTATCCTTCATTAATGTGGATAAGAGATGGGCTAAAAAACCATGTATATGGGCCAAGCCAATGACGACCTTTTAGTTGAGAGCTCAATCTTAGACGAGCTGGACTTATGACAAGTTGAATGGTTTGAGTCTGCGATGTTGAGTCGAGCCTTTTATAGGTGAGAGCCTAACTCATTTTAGCGAGTGTAGTATTACAATAAAAAAAACGGCTTGATAAGATACATGAGTTGAAAACAATCAGAGAAAAATGAACTAATAAACTAAAGATGATAATTAAGTTCGAGAATGTAAGAGTGAACCGATAAATGACCCAATAAATTAAAGGGCATGAGAAGAGAAGTGACTTTCATTTATAAACTTTAAATTTCTAAAATTAACAAATCAGGGGATGTATCCTCCAATGAATCGTCGCATCTTTATTGGAGGATGGGGAGCATTGTTTACACCATAATTTATCCACATATCTCCTGTGGTAATGAACTAGTAAACGAAACATAATAGCAGAGTTGACAACAGTAGAACCTCTGAAGTATTGGAGATGTGACAAATATCTACCAAAACGAGAGAGCGTAGGTGCCCCCTTACAATGGAGGCAAGTGCCGATGCAAATAAAAGATGCATTAAAAGGAATGATGTCATTTGTACTTAATACAGTTATGCTACTTTATTTTAGAAAGTCCCTTGGCCAAGAGGTGGCCCATGAGAATAGGGCACATGCTCTTTCTTCTCCATCAACGAGAAGAATGGCTATAAATAACTCAACGGAAGGAGGAGAAAGGGCTCTGCAGCCTCTCCAACCAAATAAAAATAATACAATAATGCCTTGGATGTGGATTTAACCTAGTTTTATTTCCTTGCTTTATTTACTATTTTTTTTTCTTTAATCTTTCTACAGTTTATGGTTTTTTGTGTTGATTTAGTGATTTTAAGTTGTAGTTCAACGATTATCTCAATACAAGTTTTCTGCTCTTTCTGTTATAAGATTTTCTTATGGCATTGCCTCACATGTGGGTTTTTATTATCTTGTTCATTTAGATTCCTATTTATTGAGTCCTTATGTTGTAGATCTTGTTTTGAGTAGCAAGTGAATTTTTTTTATGGTTTGCATTTTCATCATTTCATAGCACCACTTTATAATTTGGACTTATTCGGTATTATTGTTGGTGCCATTCACATAATGTATATCATTTGTGATTTTAGTGCTCTTTTTGTTGGATTTTGCGGTACAACGGTTAATTAATTATGAATTAACACACGGGCTCCTATCAATACAATTTTAACATTTGTTTTGTTGGCAAGATCAATCTACTGTTTGAGCTATTAATTTATAAACAATTTAAGGAAACAAAACTACTATAATAACCAAAAGCTGATTGATTTTTCTAATTTTCTTTTGCATATGCAAACCACACAAACCACACCCAATAACAACTATAGAATCACTGGGTGAGATAAGAGTTAATGAAATGCAGAGGTTTATCATGTAATCTGAATAAAAAAGCCCAACCCCATTAGGCCCAAACCTAAGCCTTCCTACTCTCTTAAATAAATAAATAAGTAAAACCCTCACACTAGCCAAGCTTTTAACTTATATCAAATAGTTAAAACAACTAACTTCATTGTACAATTTCTAAGTTAGCACATGATACACAATTAGGTAGGGGTTCAAACGCCAAAGATTTACAAATGTTATAACATAGAGAGATACAAGTTTGATCCAGACAAATTAATGTACCCGTTTGGGCTGAAATAGTTCTTGAAATAATTGAAATAAATCGAAGAATTAAACTGATACTAATGTAAACTGAAAATAACTGAAATTTTTTCAACAACTAGACCAATATTATATTGAATGATCTTTTATTAATAACTAAACTACAACTAACTTAAACTTACTTGAATTGAACTTAAACCAATATATATATATATATATATATATGTGTGTGTGTGTAGTATATTTATTCAAATGATAGATAAATATTATATATTATCAAATTATATGACTATATTATGTATAATATTAATATTAATTATAATATTATTACATTATGAGTAAATTATGTATAATAAATCTATAATATACTATCTAATATTTATAGTTATAAGTATATGTAGTTATAACTAAATATAATAATATATCATATCATGTATTATTTATATAATAATTTATAAATATATTATTGATATATTGGTCTCAACTTAATATATTACACCAATTAAATATTATGAGTTAAAATAATAATACAGAATTTTTATGAGGAGATTTGAATTTATTTGAATATGAAAATTTTATTTTTTAATCTAAAATTAAAACCAAATTAAATTGAATAGAACCAAATCAAATTAATTAGAATTTAATTAAATTAAATTTAGCCATTTTTTTGATTTAATTTAATTCAATTGTTCATCTTTTGGTCTCGGTCCTACTCTTTTAATTTTTAAAGACCGATGATTTGATCCAATTTTAGAATTTTATAAAACACGAAATTAGTTCAGACCACGCGCCCTAATAGACCTCTTATAAAAAAAAAAAAAAACAATATAATTTCATTAAAACAAACTTAAGTTATCAAATATAGACGCAAAATAATACTTAAAATATATAACTATTACAACTTGAAAATAAATTATCATATCTAAATAAACAATCTAAGTCCATTAAAAAAATAAAAATAATTCTGATTTTTAAAATTTATTTTTGCACCTGTACATGCTGTAAATGAATTAAAAATATAATCACCCAAGTAAATCAAGGCAAAATTTCCTAAACATTTATAAGCGGTGACTAAAGTTTCTCATATTAATAGAATATGTTACTGGAAGGTTTTGTTTTTAAGTGGTAAACTGAATCAATGATCTTTTACAAGCTTTAAGTTTAAATCTCCATATAAAGAAGAGAGTATATATATATATATATATATATATATAAAATTTTTTCCACCAAAAAATAGGAAGATTTTCAGATATAAAAATGTGAAGATTTTCAAATATAAGATACAGATGTAACATTTTCAAATTTAAGACCATAAATTTAAGAAGATTACCATTATTTCATTAGAAAAAACTACTATAGAACACTGGGGAAAAAAATGAAGGATAGAGGCAAATTTCTGGCCCAAAATGGCTAGAAATGGCCTTTGTCAAACTAGCTCATCGAGAGGAGGGAGACAGACGATTGAAAGCAGGAGGGAAAATGATGTTTTTGCCCGTTCAACAACAATCTTATTTCACACCATAGATACACGTCTGATCCAAAGAAATGACCTAACATAGGCATAATAGTGTCAATCAATTAGCAATCTCAACTAGCTCAAAACTTCTATCAATAGATGTCTTCACTGCATCCAGTATTAATTGTGTCTTCCTACTGCAAGCTGGCCATGTTTGGACAGGTTTTGCTCCATTTGCCTTGATATTTCTGACCAACCAAGCAAATTCTCTCACCATGCAAGCTTCCTGTGGGAGTTCTGTGATAACAGTATGCTGGCTCGGCAATAATTTCCATCCTGCCGCAAGCTCTTTGAACCAAGATCTTGAAGCTGCTGTGAAAGAGGCTTCCTTCTCATCAAAAGGAATGATGAAATCATCAAGATGCAAAGTTCCCTTTGTTCCAATTGCAGTTATATACATTGTCAAATGTGTAAAGAAAGAGCAATGGAAAGTTGCTACTTAGCCATCTTCCCAATGTAGAGAAGCCCCACAGGCTACAATCAACCCTACATCATTAAGGATAGATCCACATGTGGCTACAACAGTCTTTGGCAGTTCATAGTCCGTAGCCCAGAGGATTGCACGAATCCCGTACCTGCCAGCATCACCAAGAGCACCAAGGCCATCAAGATCTGGCTTGACATGAATGTCATTCTTGAGAAAATCCTCATCACCAGCAAACGTAAAGCAGCCGGTGTAACAAAAATCGGATTTAGGAGAAGAAAAACTTAGCACAAAGACAGATTCTTCCTGTAAAGGTGGAAAAGAGAACTTGGAGATACAAATATGAATATATCCTTTCAAATTTCAATCTAAAATGGTGGTATCATGCGAGAATAATCAATTTATTTCATATCCAAATATTCAGTAATGCACTATGAGATTGATCAGTACAAACATAAGCCAAATTTTTCTCAAGGACAGACTCTTGCATTAATGAAATGCAGAAATAAAGATTTCAAGACATGGTTTCAAATCAAGCCTTCATTCATTTTGCTCCCAGTAACACCTTTAATGGCATCTCCACAAGCACTAGGTACAATTTGGTTTTTTCCATGCTAATGGAGAAAATATTAGTACTACGGCTGCAACGTCATCACTGTAGTTGATAATCCAAACAATAAAAAATAACTGCAACAAACTCATTATACAATTTTTCCATTTGAACAGACCTTGATATTTTCTAACAATAAGATCCAGTATAATCAGAACCTTCCCAAAAAAGCTGATGCACAAACACACATAAAAACTCAAGTAACAGAGCAAGATTTTCTTTAGTGATACAAAATCTATAAATATGCCAAGAAAGAGCAATGTAAGAGCACAATGAGACAACACCTATGTTTCAAAAACAACATCATACAACAAGAAGATGAGACATGTTCATTTTCTTCCCCACCGAGATAAAATGGGGACTAATTTGCTCATTGAATTATTTTATTAACTAAACAATAGTGTTTTTTTTTATTGGTATATTAATAGATTATGAATCAATAAACCAACTTAGAATTAAGGTTTAGTTGAGTTGAGTTGAGATGAATCAATGAACCAATACCTGCAATACAAATGTCACATTCAGACATCCTGCTGCACCATAGTGCTAGTACATTATTGGCCAGCTTATTAATCAGTATCAAGATCTATACTTATAACATAACATAATATGAAAATATTTTAAATTTTCTATTTGCATAAGCTTCTTGCAGTAACCCATAGCTTCAGTAAATATTTTGCATCCTATGAAGACTCAAAACCATGTTGAAAATGTCAGAAGCCAATTGGAAATGATATTACAGATAAAGCTAGAAATAACATCTTAAATGTGAGAATGAACTACACAAATAACTAAGCTGGCTAATGACCCAAATGAACTTATCAGTTATCAAATATAAGGTGTGTTATTCCAATGCAGTACAGCCACTCAACCTAACTCAATGTAATTCAAACCAGAGTAGAAAACCCTGTAGGGTTTATAATGAATTTATAAGTTGACCTCATATCTTGCTTGTCTCGGCGTCAAACAAATCAAAAACTCAACATGCTTAACTTGTAGTTTCAAATAAGTACAAAGCATTGATGCTGACAATGCTTGCTTGTCTAAAGATCAAATTCACTTAAAATTACTTTTTGTAAGCAAAGCTTCATAAAATATCAATTGGTGATGGTACACACTATGCAATATTGACCAAACCTGATGTAGCAGAAATTATATAAGGAAGAAGCAAATGGAAAGCTAGAAAACAACTTCTATAGGTTTGTTGATTAATGCACAAATACCAAACATATAGGTATAAAAAATCCATTGATTTATAAAAGAAAACTGAAAATTTGGAGGAAAAAAGAGATACTTCCTCTCTAAAACTCCTCTTACATATAGTGCTTATGGCACTATTTTATACACCTAAGCTCTCAAAATAATTAAGAAACTAAACTCACAATAAATAAAAAATAATAAAACTTCCTAAAACATAATATTCTTCTAAATCATAGAAATCTTAAATCTATTCTCTTATCTTCTGATTAAGGATATTTTAATATGAAATTACACATAAATAATATCCTATTGTATATATATTTTTAATCTTCCTATAAAGAAAAATTCAAAATAGAAAATTACATACAATATTTTAATAAAAATCAAACTCAATCTAAAAAATTTGAATAGCCCTATGTCATCTTCCTAGTTGAAAAAGAACTTGTCATGCAGTTTGGTTCCATACCCTTTTTTTTTTTTTTAAATATTCTTTTAAGCACTCTAAATCTATCAGCTTTCACCATAGTGCATGTCGATTCAACCCTATGGTTTTCAATAAAATCATCTATTAATATTTTTCTGATGAACCTAGAAATGATAGAAACGATAGTAACGAAGGAATCTTTAATATTATGATATTGATTTACACTTTTTTCCTGAATAATCATCATATATAGCGGATATATCCCAGTTAATATCTGGAATATATCATTCACACTCCAAACTGAAATAAAGTAACACTGTTCCACCTACATCACATGATGACATTCATAAACGCTGTCTACAAATAGATGCAATCACCTTGTTTTCGGCTCTGTGCAAAAACAAATATACCCCAACCATACGACGTCATTTTCTGGAGGTGTTAAAGGGCATCTGAATGAGGCAAAGGTCATTTCGTAATAATGAAAAGATAAAATCATCCTTCAATATAACAACAAAACACAAAATCACCCTTCAATTATACTGTTCATTTGGCATAAGTGTTTTATTTTATAGCATATAGATATTACAATTAGCTCTTCAAAAAAATAAAAATAAAAATAAAAATCCAAACAATCAGTTTTAGGCATAACAATATGGAGAAGGTAATTTTGTTTTATTTCAAATTTGGAGATAATTTTCATTCGGCCGAGATCCTTAATCTTGAATTTTTTAAAATAATTTACAATTATAATTATATTAAATTAAAAAAAATATACTTTATGTTATAAACCAGTATATAAATAAGAAATCATAACATACATAAATATAATATAATATTGGTGTATACTTATATATATATATATATATATATATATATATATATATATATATATAGTATTAAACACTAAATATAGAATTTTGTGGGAGTCTGACATTAAGTCTCCACGTCCGCTTATTATTATAGTATAGGCTATATAAATATAAT
>CATIWR010438302.1:0-35101 GCA_949677035.1 Omphalea diandra | reverse complement strand
GATTAGAGATCCGAAGAGAAATGGAGCTAGGGTATGGCTTGGGACTTATGAGACACCTGAGGATGCGGCATTGGCCTATGACCAAGCTGCGTTTAAGATGCGGGGCTCTAAAGCTAAGCTCAATTTTCCTCACCTCATTGGTTCTACTGATTTCCAGCCTCCAGTTAGAGTGAGCCCAAAGCGGCGATCGCTGGATACCACACTGATAGAGGATGGCTCGGCTAAGCGGAGGAAATGACCGGAGAGATTTGTTATGTTTTGGTATATTTTGTTTTTTTTTTTAAGGGGAAAATATAAACACCCTGGTTCATAAAAATCTATTGGATGGTGAGTAGGTCAGTTAGGTGTCTTTGTTTTAGATTTGTTGAAAACCAAAATCCCTCGATCTCGTCGTTGCGGATAACAAAAATCAATTTCTCAACGGAAAAGCAAAAACACTACATAACTAAAAGAAAAGGCAAATGGCTTCAAAGTTTCTAAATTTGATGCAATACTTGGATGCGGAAATACAAACACTTTGATTCGTGTTGGGAAAAAATGAGGAGGGAGGGAAATATAGAAATATGGAAAAAAAAAAAAAAATACTTCGCTTCTCTTTAATTTGTGCACCAATCCCATCCATACTAACAAACACAGCCTTTAGGTTGGGCCAATCCCCAAATGAATAACGAACTGACCATACGTACTTGCAGCACTTAAATCAAGGGCAACCGACCGTTGCTTTGAAACTGGAAATACGTACACCGGTTCACCTGGTTCTGCAATTTAACAGGGTGCTACAACAATTCTCCACCGTCATGCAATTAAGCCAGCAACAAACACACCTATTAAGTTTCATAATCTTCCCTTCTCTCCACCATTCAGATACTTGCCTCGGAAAGTCTCCAAAAAGCTCCATTTCTTAATGTTGTGGTGGCCCGTCTTTCGACCTTGGGCGTGAGTAAGCGAAGCCCTTTCGAGGATTTAGAGGGCAAATTATGACAAATTGGACACGTCAGCTGTACACTTGCTCAGAGACGCTACTAGCCAGCCCATCCAATAGTTTCCACCTCCAGTCTAAGCAAGCGAGGCCCTAGAGGGTTTGGAGGGCAAAATGCCGACAAATAGGACTCAGCTAAACAATTGTATAGAAACGCGACAGCCAGCCAGTCCAATAAATACGCTCCAGTATTTATGAGTTTCAACTGAGATAATAATTAGATAATTTAATATTAAATTTTAGATTATTTTAATATTGAAAATTTAAAAATTAAATTATTAATTAATTTTGTTAAATATTAAACTAAAATTTTAAATATATATATATATATATATATATATATGCCAAAATATAAATAATAAGATAATGAAAATAATAATTATAGTAATAACGATTGCAGTGTTACAAGGATAATGACAGCTATAATGAATACATCATTGTCCTGATACACTAAAATTTTTATACTTAATAAATTAAATAAAAATCTTTTTACTTACCAAATTAAATGCCTGTAAAAAATTAAGTACTTAATAAAAAATATTATCACACTTAAAAAATTAAAAATTTCAAAACATATTATCAACTAAACTTTTAAAAATTAAATACTGTATGTTATCTTTAAATGATTAATATGAAGTATCAAACATCGTCTAAATTATCATTGTTTTAGTAATTTACACAAAATATAGAACGCAAAAGAACAAATTGGGTTCTTCAGGATGCTAGTTTGACGTGTTAAATCATGCTGAATTTCTGATATTCAGATTTCAGATTATTAGAGTGGAAATAAGATACCAAAATCATGATGCAGTCAATAGAATATTGGACCAAAGACGCGCGCGCACACACACATATATATATTAGGGGTCGATGTAATTGAGTTGACAGTTTGTGTTTCAGCCCATACTATTTATTGATTGCTATCCCCGTTAGTGCCAGTACCGCTAAGCGCACTCGACCTACCAGAATGAGTTGGGTTAATGCTAGACTGGATACAGCAAAATAATTCTATTAGATTTCATTTACATTTTTTTTCCTCATCTAATAAGTACCTCGTGTCAAAATTGAGAAATTATCCATCCTGGAGGCAGCTCAAATACACATGCATCCATTTTCGCGGCATATTGAAGGGCAAGCATCAAAAAATAGAATGATAAGAATCATGAAATTAAGCTGCTGATCCCGTAAAATTTGCAGCCGCACCACCAAATATGGTTTCATTCTTTCTAACTCAATATGAATAACAGTAGGTTTAAAACAAGGTAAAACCATTCAAATATCAATCTAAATTGACAATGAAAACTTCACTCTCAGGAAGTCGCCAAAAGCAGAAATCATCTGTTGCTGGAATGCCATGAATGAAAATATGGCATATGGCTTAAAACCCATCCAGTGAGTCTCTTGATTATCTATACCTTCAAGATAATGGATGCCGCCTCCTGCAAGTTTTCCAAACTCACCAGTCATGTTAAAATGAACACCAGATTACCCCGTGCCAATATTTACCTACTCCATCTGCCAGAATTCAAATGAACAAAGGCATACTTGCAACTTCAACTGTATTATCTTAAGGGGGAAAAAGGAAGATGTATCAATACCTTTTGGGCCGGCTTCGGTCTTCCTCGTAGTCCATCACTCCACCAGGTTCAGAGTAGATCTCCTCGTGCCCTCTGAAGTCCATGTCGGCCTGCTTACAGTGTGTAACTTCTGCCACGACGTAAGTAAGACACATCGACCAACATATCCCAGATACTGAATAAAATTCTTTTCTACTAATATCATAGATACTAAAGGATTCAGACTGCCCAAACTGACAAACCCATCATTTAAATGTAAGCCAAATCATAATATGTCAGTCATTAGGACAAGTTTTGCATTAGCCTACTGGAATAATGTGCTCCTCAGTTCTTCCAGCCAAAGTCACTAGCAGACATTTGAAATTTGTGCTTCTTTTGTACATCCTATGTACAAACTAACGTTCTCTCTCACCCCCGCATGTGGGGGGCGTAGCATTTATCAATCCTCCTGCAACCATTATCATGAGAGAGGTTGAAAGGAAAAAAGATGAAACCGATTATTTTTCTGTCATTACTGTTAACTATATTTCCTAGCTATTTACCAAGATAAGAATAGATGTGGAAGGATCAAAACCTCTCTCTCTCTCTCTCTCTCTCTCTCACCCCATACAGGCCTTGCTTCCATTCCATCAGCGCCTAGCTCCCCCACCTCAGCCTCCAAAAGAATCATGTGCATGGGTTACATTAATTTGTTGTCAAATAATTTTAATTTGATACATAAAACTGGAATCAACAGACCTTGAGGGAGAGGGACTTCTTTACTTCTTCAACCCTGTCTTCCACATCCTTTTGGTGCTTCTTGTCCAATTCACTCATAGTGTCAGCCCATTTTATCTTCTCTTGAGTTGAGACAAGTAGATTCTCTGATGTAGACAACCTAAGCACCATTAGTATAGAGTTAGAAGGATAATGCTTACACCTAAAGACTTAACATCATTAAGGAACTTCAGATATGAAGAAAAAAGACATCAGTATATCACCATCAGAACAGCTAGCAGACTGAAAGGAGTGTCTTATTAGAAGATAATCTTTAAGACACAATATGGTAGATCACAACTGACTACCGATGAACATGAACTTATCAGCTTCATTTTAGAAAACCAAATAATTGGAATAGATGGAAAGACAAAATAAATTAGGTCAATGACTTGAAGAATCGACGCAATTTGCATGGAATTACGGTATTATTTAACATGTTCAAAATACATACAAGGTCAAATCAGAAATATCGTTTCTAAAGACAGAATTATGATTACAAAGATTTGACAGAGAGTTGCTTGCAATTAGGCATACAACATGCTAAGGTAAGAGAGAACACAATGATTTCCTCTAACCAAAGATGTTACCAGTTTGATAATGTTTGTAACAGATTCCCAAGTTGCCCAGGTCTCAGATCCCTGCCAGCTGCAAATTGTACCTATTTGTCAAAAATAGTAAAGAGTTTCAGTATGCTACAAAAGGAAACGAGGGAAAAGGAAACAGCAACAACTTAAAGGCAAGGTGATAATAGCAATGACACACCTCAAAGCACCTTCGCAACTGATCCAACTTTCCTCTAACAATTCCCTAAAATAACATGAGATGGAATGAAAATGTAACGATCAGCAAAATCTTCCTCCACATTTTTCCCGATCAATCAGTACAGTGGTTTAAATCCTAACCTTGGTGCCAAATCCTTGATGTAAACATGTAAAAACTAATTACACAGTAACTGTCTGGAAAAGAAGGTGCTAATAAACTCAAATCTCATTTTTACTTGACAACTGTACACCTTAAATAATTTTTTTTTTTTTCAAGAAAAAGCCATTATATCATAAAAGGGGCAATAATGAATTGAGCATTCCAGCTAGAAGAAACATACCACATACATGCACTCATTGATCAGAAAATCTTCAAGCTCACGAACATTTGTAACATCTAGCTCCTGCATTAGTTGATCATAAGGTAGAACCTGTAAATGGACAAACATCAGAACAAGCCCAACAAGTTAGTTGAATTATTGATTCCCAGTTAGTTGAATTATTGATTCCCAGTCAAGAATAAGACAGATAAATGACTTAGACATGGTATGTAACATTCAAATTGGTGTAAACTGTACACTAACAATACCCGAAAGAGAAACAATGTTAATCATATAAAGTTTAGAAACATCCATTAATTAAATGTAACATACATTTAACCAAAAAAATGGAGGCACCAAAAAGCACTGTACATTCAGCATTTTCAATTACCAAAAACTCATGACATTCAAGACTATCAATGATTTACTTTTTATTCAGTACGAATTCCAGTAATTTAAAGTAATTACTTGCTACAGTGAAAATCATGCTTTATTTTCAAATAATACCAAATAACTATACAAAATTGAGCATATTTTGACACAAGTAAATTTTCCTTTTAACTAATCAGAATGAACTTTAATGTGCTAATAAGTTACTAGTGACAAGTTTCATGATCACCCGACTATTACATGACAACTTTTAGGCAGGTAAAGTAGATATAATAAGTAATCTGGAAACAGTTCAGGATCCAAGAAAAGATACCTTATTCGTTTCTGCAAGTGTAAGTACAGTAAGTTGTTTAAGCTTGAGCACTTGATCAGGAACTAATTCAGGAATATGACCAGCATTATCTGTAAAGGAATCTACTTAGCTCCCAATTTCATTACATTATCTCAAAGGAAAGTGAAGTGAAATGCAAGGATCAAGTGTGGGGAATCTGTTGTTCATGTAATCCAACTGAATAAACAAACTGTATTCTGGCAACAACACAAAAGGGATACTGCACACACCAATACCACTAACCATTCACCACAGTTTCTTTATGGACTTTTTCTTCAAAACTACATTTCTTGTTTTATTTCCTTCTAATGATGCATTTCTCCCATTCCTCCTCTTAAAGTGTCCTTCAATTGCTTTTTTTACTTAAATTTTAATCATTTGTTGAAACAAAACAAATAGAAACCCCAAGTAGATAATTCTTATGAATATCTAAAATCCCATATCATGTTAATGACCAAAACAAACCAACAATCTAAAGATAATTGTGTGAGATCTGGTTTCTTAAATATCACATTGAGAATAAATGATTCAAGTAAGGTACTCTTCATAGATAACAGAAATTTTGAAAATAGAAATTCAAGAAAAACATCCATTTCTGTGCCACAAAATTAAAACCAATTATTACCATTTTAAACATCAAGATCAAACTTGAAGGAACTTCCTAATCTTACAAACATACCTCAGACGCTAGAAGAGCCAATAGTTACACTCAAACATTGAAATCCAGCTACCCACAAATCCATTGGCTTCTGTCCCACTCATTACTGCTAAAGAGAGAAAATCTGGGCTAATCCCGTACAGTCACTCAACACAACTCAATTCCAGCATTATAATTTTGGAATCCATTAAAGACATAACAGCTCAACAGTATGAAGATTACCTAGCATGTCAACATCCTATAATCAAGTGAACCCACATATCCTAACTAGACTATAATGTAAACCCACAGAGAAACAAGAAGTAGGAAGCTTACTCTTGTAATCAGTCCACGTGCCATGTGCAAACAACCGAAGCACATCAAGGTACAACGAATTTTCAGTTCCTTGAAGCTGCAAAAATTCAGAACAAATTATAACTTCAACTTCATTAAGTATAAATGCCCTAATATCTCTACCAAGCATAACAGAAATCAAGTAAAACCTAATAAAATGATGAGACAACAGAAAATAAATAGAAATGACCATAAATGGGTAGGATTCTAACCTCAGTGACGTTGGGAGCGGAGAGAATCTCGGAGAAGGCGAAGAGTGAGGGATTAGAGGTGGCCTCAACAATAAGGGGCCAAAGAGCTGAGCCCTTAAGAGCAGATGCTTGCTTCACAAACTGATCGATTAGTGCTGATTGTTTTTGTTCGATATCCATCTTCGACAGTACAAACCCTAACAAAAATTCAAAATTAAATGGTTTGCGATAATTTAAGGACTCAGGACATTGGAGAAAGTGGAGAGAATAGGTAATTTGGGATTTGGAATGCGAGAGTAAGGTTTTAGGTTGGGGTATTCGCTAAAGAAGAGAGTCTGATTTAGCACTTGACACTTGGGGGAAATTGTCCGGTCAGCGGCTGGTTTTGTTCTCTTTTTGAGCCATTTACGACGTGTATGTGCTTTTTAAGAAATTCGATTCCCTTTATCTGCTTTTTTTTTTTTTTTGGGTGCCTTCCAATCCAAGTTGATTTTATTATTTTATTTTTATTTATTTGGATTTTTTTAATTACAAAATGGTTTTACCATGTGAGTATAACTATTAATCACTTGTATTTGATACTGTAATTGAAATATATATATATATATATATATATATATATATATATATATATATATATATATAATCATTTTTCCAAAAATCAAGTCAAACTTTTGTTTCATTATTTTTCGAATTGCTTATGATATATGTTTTATTTATTTATCAATTAAATAATCATAAAATAAATTAAACACCTTTTTCAGTATTTTCCTTTTAAATGTTGTTTATGATTATTTGTTTATTTTCTTGAATTTTCCTTTCAATTGCAATGTATTGTAAATTTTTAGCCAATTCAATTTATTTCATTTATCATCAAATTAGTTGTAACAAAACTTGCATGTATAATTACATATAACCTTTCGATTTTAAATGTATAATTACATATAACCTTTCGATTTGAAAATAAGTGGAAAGGAACTATGGTTGAAATATATGAAATAGTTATGTTTCATCCAACAATTGACATTGAATAGCAACGAAAAAAATAGATTGTGATAAACCTAAGCCAATAAGATCGCAATGACAAAGTAGATTGTTATAAACTTGAGCCAATAAGCATTATTATAATTTATAAATCAATAAGTAGATGTGTAATATTCCCTCACTTCTATAAAGATATACTATTTGTTCCTATTTTCACATGAATTAAAAAAAATCTAATTAATATAATTGAAACATTTTAATTTTATTTTAAGTTTTTCCTAACATATCCTTATTAAATAAAGTTATTCATGTTTATCATATTATAACTAAATAATAATAATTCATATTTGTTAATAATAAGACACATTAAAAGGAACATATTAAGAAATTAATTATACTCTTAAAGAAAAGTTGACTATAATTTGAAACAAATAAAAAAAAAGTAAATATATCTTTATCGAATGAGCAAAATAATAAATATATTACTGATCATATTTATAAATTCAATTAAAAGATAATAAATTTCCCAATATCATATAAACATTATTATTGTTGTTGTTGTGCGCAAAGCAAATAGATATTAGACATTAGCTAAAAGAATAGTAAATAAAATATTTGAATCCCAAGTGATATAATGTGAAATATTTGGTTTATCAGCTAGTATTAATTTATTTCACATTAAATGACTAAGCATTATGATAAGGCTTTTATGAGAAATATAGACTAATAACAATGTGTAACCAAAATTAACGTTAGGCAATAATTAATTACATGATATTTATTATATGATGTGATGAAAACTTATAAAAAGAAAATTTGAAAAAACCCACCACACACCACTTATTTTCTTATAATTCCATTCTTTATAAAATCTTTCACTTGATGATTAAAAAGTTAACCAATTTAGAAAATTATTGAAATAATGTTGCGGGATAATGTAGCAAGTCTATTGTCATTTCTATGAGTTGACATCATCAAAACTTGTGAAATTTCACAAGAAGAGTTGGCAAAAATAAATTTTAGGTGATATTATCCTTTATTAATTTTTATATACCATTTCTTTTTTATGATAAGAGATATATCTTTTATCTTTTGTTGTGAATAAGAGGTTATCAATTTGACAATGATCTAATAAAAGTACAGTTAATTTAGAGGGGTTTTTTTTTATATACGGTTGATGACTTATGGGAAATTTATCAAAATCTTCAGGACATTGCTGCTAAACTAGTGGTAATCTTTTTTTTTTCATTATTCTTTTATTATTTATTGCTTTTAATAAACTAAGATATGTAATTTATTGTTAGATTTGTCTTTTGTCTTTTTTTTTTTTTTTCTCATTATGTGGAGTTTTATACCATTTATAGATATTTTATTCTCTTTTGTAGATGATTTTTTTTTTCATTTCTATGAGTATATTTTGTCTTTATATGGTATTGGTTTATATTTTCTAAATGAAAATGATATCTATTGATTTTGAAATAATATTGTTTTACGTTGCATGATGATTATGATTTTTTAAGATTTTGCAATAAATTTATTGAGAAACACTATTCAAAATAATGCTATAACATTAAAACAATTTTGGAACCATGTGAAAAGAAACTAAAGTAGTGAGTTGAATTATTTAAATTATTATGTTAGATTTAATTATAGTTTTTCAATACCAATATATTGGATTAATTTAGATGTTGCATGGCTATTAAATTAAATGAATGATACCATTTTATTAAAAAAAAAAAATCAAAACTCAGGATTTTCAATATTCATTTCAGTGTTATTTTTTAATCTAATGTTATACCCTAATCTTTTTTTATTTGGTTTTCTTTGTTGGTTTTGTATATATTTCAACAAGAGAAAATTAAGTCATTGATTTATAAAAGAAATTAATTTTCACTTATAGATTCAATTGCATCACTTCATTACATAATATTGGAATTAATAATATATTATTTATAATATTTTTGTTCATAGTATCTATTAATACTTAATATTTTTTATAACAATATTAATTATTTAATAATCTTAAATGTCTTTTAACAAAATTAATAAAAAAAAAGCTTGATTATTTGTAGAAGACCTTAAATTTTAGTTATAACATTTTCAATTTTTTCATGAGATTGTAGATTTGCCATTAATATAAGATATAATAGCTTTTGAAATTAAATTCAATACCCCACATCCTAATGGCATAGCCATTCTCATAAAATTAATAATAGTTTTCCTTTTCAATTTTTAAGAATATATCTTTTTTTTCTCTCTTAAAAAAAATATGGAACAAGCATCTTAGAGCAACAAATATCACAAAAATTTAAAATATCAAATACAAAATTCTACTAGAGCAAATTAGATCCCATAATTCATTTATTTCCCTTTAGAGATACAATTACCTTGCAAACTAACTCTAATGTTATATTGGCTAAGTGCAACATGGATGCTACAGCGTTTAATGGTGGAAGTAAGATTACGTATTGGTTTATTGGTTAGGGACGAGAATGGTCAGGTTGTGAACGGAAAGATGGAGTGCATGGACAGACAGGTGAGTGTTAAAGAAGCCGAAGCATTAGCACTACGAGCTGCTATATCATGGTGTGGGCTGGCAGAAGGTGATTTTTTAATCAGATGCCATGGTGGTAGTTGATGCATTCAGATTGGAGTTGGAGGACATATCAGAGTTCGAAAGTATTACAGCTGAATGCAAATTTCTTTGTAATTAGGGCAGTGAGTACATTGTCCAAGACAGTGTGCTCATTGTTTAGCAAGAGCCTCTCATTCAATTGCTTGTCCCAGTTATTTTTCTCAACCTCCTCAGCTCTTGGAGGAGAGTTTGTTAGATGATGCAATATTTGATTAATAAAGTTTCCTTGTTTGGTTTAAAAAAAAAAAAAAAATCTCTAATGTTATATTATGCAAGACATTTCCCATCATGCTTCGAGAGATAGTGCAAGAATGATATCGCAGCTTAGCAAAGGGTTTGGTATGTAACTTTTAATAACTTGCTTTGCTACTTCCAGCATCGAAAGTTGAAACTAGACTAAAATTGTGATTCATACTCAATATACTATCTTTAAGCAAATTTTGAAATTTGTTACTAATAAAAAGATTATAAGTTTTTATTGAAATTATTATTCTTTTTTATATCAAATTAATTATTTACACACTTACAAAATAAGTATTTGTATAGTTATAGAGATGTAATTGAGCTAATCAAATAAAGTTAAGTTCGTACTTGACTTGAGTTTAATTAATTTTTTTTTTCTATTATCAATTTTGACTTGGCTTAATTATTTACATACTAATTTTTATTATTTTAAATCCAAATTTTAATAGAGTATAATAAACTTAACTTAATTTGATTATTTATGTAAATATATTGAATATAAAATGTAAAATCATAAAATTATTAAAATTTCTTTTCAATTTGTAAATTTTAAAAATTGAGTCCAACTTGCTTCGATGTGGAATCAAATTTCACATTATGAGTCGATATGTTTCATCGACACTGTAATCCAGCCTATATAAATGACAAATCATGCACTGTTAATTTCGGGATATAATTATTATTTTCATCTTTTCTGAAAATTTTCACTTTCGCCCCACTGCCGCGTGAAAGAGGATCTAACTGCTCACATCTTGCGAAAATTCATGGCCTTTTCTGTAATTTGATCGATACAGTATTATCCAGACAGAGCAATGGAAATCAACTAATTATCTAATTGAGTCCTATTTGAGCTATCCAATCACATCTTCTTTATTGCAAATCTCTCTTCCTTTCTTCAATCACATCGTTTAATCGTTAAGCATATAAAGCTGTATTGCTGGAAATTCCTCTCTATCACATAAAGCGCAATAACGATGGCAAATCCCCTACCTGATTCGCAAAGCAATAGAGCAGCGGTTCAAGCAACGAACGACGACGCTTCAGCCAGTAAATTGTGCGTACAGCCATTTCCTATACTGTATTGTTGTCTTTTTCTATATACAAATTGTTAAGTTTCTAATGATTGCTCTTTAGTTACCAAGAGATTGAAATGAATGATTATTATTGTTGTTGTTGATGTCCTGGTATGGGGATAAATGATGGTGCTATGCTATGTAGCATATGCTGAATTATATTGTTTATGTCAAAGGTCCTGCGTTAAAGAGGGATACATGAAAGATGAGTGCATCCATTTATTTGTTAGACGATCTGTAAGGAGATCTCCAATTATCAACCGCGGTATGATTTAGTTGTTGAAAATATATCACGATCTTTTTTTTTTTTTCTTTTACATTATAATCCATTTCTCTGTACTTAATTTTTACTTAATTTATCTGGAATTGCTTCTTTATAATTGAGGCTACTTCGCGCGTTGGGCTGCTCTTCGGAAACTTCTATATCAGTTTCTTGATTGCAAAACGAATGCTGATGAAAAAGGCCAGACAAAGAAACAGATATTATCCATAGGAGCAGGCTATGATACAACTTACTTTCAGTTGCAGGTGAATGGCTTTATTTCTAACTTGCGATCGATTCTGCACATGATGGCTTCTGCTGCATTCTTTTCCCATAAAACCTACCTGTTAGCTTTTTTATTTGTGCCAGCTGTGTGACCACTTTTGTTGCATGTAAGCATTTTTTTTTTTGTCAAAATTGTTTCATTGGTTGCTTAAGACATTCCGTTTCTTGTTAGGAATCATTCATTTGCCTTATTGATCCATTTAATGAAATTGCTTAAGTTGCGATAATTGCTGCTTTTTTTTGCTGATTTAGAGATGTCGGCCGGCTTATTGCAATGATTACACTTTCTATGACAGGATGAAGGAAAATCACCATCTTTATATGTGGAGCTGGATTTCAAGGAGGTTTGATTTTGAATATTCATTATCATCCTATGGGTTATCTGGTAGTGCACTAGTTTATTTTTGTGTAACGAGTTTATAACTTTCCGAGCTAGGTTAAAAGTATGTGCAATAAATTATAGTAGCCTATTTATGCTTGCTGACCCACCCAAGGTTCAGCTCATTGCTCTCAACTTACATAAAGTATTTGTTAGGTGACTAGTAAAAAGGCAGCAATTATTGAATCCTACAGTCAGTTGAGGGACAAAGTTGGTTCTTCAGCATCAATATCACGAGGTAAGTTTCTTTAGTTGCATGAACGGGTAGCAATGGCACCTTTTTATGTTTGCAAAAGATGTCACTCTTTTTGGTCTATTAATAGCATGGTTTCAACCACTTCACCTTTAATTTTTGGTTTTCATTAATTAGTGTTCTTAGTTTGCAGAGAAAGGAGAAGTACTTAGTGATCATTACAAGTTACTACCAGTTGACTTGCGTGATATAGGAAAACTAGATGACATCATAGCATTGACTAATATGGATCCAAGGTATGTGTGCATATTCAATTTCTTTCCAAGTTGATCAAATTTGATTAACTCGCTTCGTTCGTGCTCTTATATCATTTAAAATTTATGCTCCTATGCAGTAGTTAAGTCAGTCTTTTAGCCACTGTCTATTCCTTTCCATGCTTTCCAACTTGTCAAGTAGAATATGTTCATATTCATAGCTTTGGAGGTCCTATCTTCTTTTGCTCAAAAGTATCTTCCTCTGAGCCATTTTCATTATTTATGCTTGTTCTATTTGATAAGCTAGTAATGTGCAATTTTATTACCACAAATGACTTGTTCTAGGAAAAATATTTCTCTCTATTTTGGTCTTCCTTTATCATTTTCTTTGTGGAGTGTGGGTTTATATCTTGATGAGGGAATGATTAATTGCTTTGGTCTAATGCTGTTATCAGCTTGCCAACATTTATAATTGCAGAATGCGTTTTAATATACATGGATCCGGATTCAACCCGTGCTATAGTTGGTTGGGCATCGCAGACATTTTCAACAGCAGTGTTTTTCTTATATGAGCAGGTTATAAGCCTTCTCAGTCCTATTGATATTATATCTGTATACAAAATACCCTTGGTTAAGTTTTTTTTTTTTTTATTTTTTGTGTATTTTCACATGGTTATTTTACATAAAAAAATATGGGTATTTACATTTCTCAGTGATGGTTACAGATCCACCCTGATGATGCTTTTGGGCAGCAAATGATGAGAAATTTGGAGGTTTGGCATTTTCTCCCTTTAATTTATGGTTTAATTAGTTTAGCAAATTCTTTTAAGTAATTTTAGTAGAATTGCTTGTGGCTCTAGATGTTCTATCATTTTCAGATTGACATTTTTAATAGTTAAAGCACACAGTAGATAAAACGAAGGAACTGAACGTAATGAATTATGTTCATTGTTTCTGATTAGGAACTAAAATTGCTTTCTCCTAACCTCAAGTTCATACTTTCAAATGTTATTCACCAATTCTAGCCTAAAAGTTAGAGATAAGTAGAAGGGTCCTGAACAATTCATTAAATTCCTAAGAAGTTGAAGCTTGAAACCCCTAAAAAATTTGGGGCCTTGCTCAAGTAATTATAAAGTTATTGCTTAAGCACTAGGCACACCAAGTCATGCATAAGGACTCATTTTCATAAGTTTTATTTAATATCTGAAGTACATCACAAATTGTATCAGTTCTTACTTGCTCATGTTATTGTTATTATTATCATTATGCTCAACTCAACTCAGCTAAGTCTTATTCACAAGTTAATTGGGGTTGGCTATATGGATTCACTTTTTCTACTCAAAGCAATCTTAGACCACATATTCTGAATATAAAGTCTCTAGGTCATTTTGAATTGTTCTCCTCCATATGGGTTTAGGTCTATTTCTCCCCTTTTTTATTTGTCTACTCTAATGTGCTCTACTTTTCTAACTGATGCATCTAAAGGCAAACGATTCACGTGTTCAAACCATCTCAGTCTCCCTATTGCTATCATTGTGCTACTTTGCAAAATTTAACTAAGATGTAAATATTGTTCTTTTGGTTGTTAGAGTCGTGGTTGTGCGCTACTGGGGATTGAAGCTACGCCAACTTTGGTCGCAAAGGAAAAACTGTTTCTTGATCAGGGATGGCAGGTATACATCAAACAAGACAATTTTCCTGGGAATGAAACTAACTTAATTCTTTTTCTCTATAGTAAAAACAATTATTCGTGGGTAATTGTTTTCATAGTTAGCTTTCTTCTTCTACCAGGTCCTTAATGTGTGGATTAAAAATATTTTGTCATGAAAATAGTTTTGATTGGTGACGAGACTATAATTTTGAAGTAAAGAGATTTGGTGCTAATCAACTAATTTTGGGTGTAGAATTTTTGTTCCCCGTAACCATCACTTAAAATGTTTGATTAATTATTATTTGTTCTATTTGTGTGTTGTAGCCAGAATTGAAACCTTTGTGAACGTTCAAACATGTGTTATTAGGAAATTAAAATATTCAATCATGTTTATTTAGGGCATTGAAACATGCAATGTGTGCTATTAGAGAATTAGTTTGTAAGTCAGTATATAAAGCTTTCCACCAAAACTCTTTCTTTTTTTTTTTTTTTTTTCTGTGTGTGGACTATTCTTCCTTACATTCATTTCCCTTTTTGGTTCCCTGAATATTTTTGTTTTAAATTTTAAACACTTTTCATTTCCACTTAATATGAGGTGTCAGAGAGCTGTTGCTTGGGACATGCTGAAAGTTTATAGCGATTTTATTGAAGCTCAAGAAAGGCGCAGGTATTTTGCTCTATGAATACTGGAAAGTTGACAGTACTACATCATTTCATATATTAGTTTATTTTCCTTTTCTATATATTGTACATCTGATTCCGGATGTGACAAGTGGCTGTTATTGGATGTTCTAGATGGGCATTGGGTATTAGTTACTACTCCCTTTATCCTTATTTCCTTATTAATCTGTAAAGTTATTAAAAAAATGACATTTCCTTATTAATCTGTAAAGTTATTAAAAAAATGACAGCTTTGTGTCAGAATGCTATGCTTTGCTCCTGCTATTGTTGTTTTTTTCTTCGACTGTGATCTGTATGTTATATGCTCCAGAAGTAATCTAGTGAACAGACCAGCATGTGTTTTCTCAATTCTTCTGGTCTTGGAAGCAGGGGTTCTCACTGTCTGGTTTCTGTAGATGCAAACATACATGCGCAAGGGTGCCGGTGCAAAAGACATTTGAATGTCCAGTTAACTAAATCTAGTGGCCTTGGCTATATAGAAATCAATGCTTAGCCTAAATGTGCCTACTTGCATTTTAAGATTCTGCTTTCTGAAAGGAGGAATCCCTTAATGTGTGTCCTTTTAAGATTCTGATATGTTGATTGTAGAATGATGTAAAGAAAGTTCTCTCCCTGCTGGACTGTTCACCAACTCTATCTTTAATAAATATTTTTGCAATCTGTTTTATTCTGTGTTGCTTTGCTTTTCTTTTTTCTGCCTCTCTCTCTAGCCTTGAAATTCTTATGGGAACTTTCTCATGTGTTGTACCTTGGTCATTAGGATCGAACGGCTGGAATTATTTGATGAGTTTGAAGAGTGGCACATGATGCAGGCAAGCAAATTCCTTATTTCTGTTGCAAGAAAAAAAGTGTCAGCGATTATTTTTTATTTATTTATTTATTTTTGATAATAAGTGTCATAGATTCTTAGTTAACGACAATACTTGATGTTGATATTTAGGCCTAGACCATATAGAATTTTTCTGCTGTGCATGCACATACACTAACCTCAAAGAGGGCATCTATAGTGGTGATTTATGCTTAGGTGGTCACAAATTGTGACAAGCTTTTCTGCTATCGTTGGTGATGCTGCGGGGTTCTAATCTTGGTCCTGACCTGTTGTTTTTTCAGGAACACTACTGCGTGACTTATGCAATTAATGATGCAATGGTGTGTACATCATATCCCTATGCCAGTTTGGCTTTTGTTTAATCTGGTCTCCCATCCTTAGTGATGTGATTTTCATCTCAGTAGTGTGAAAATTACATTATAGTAAAAATTTACAGTACATTTAGTATTGCAAGATGTTAGTTAATTCCTATATTGAGTAATACCTGTCCACGTTCCTCATCATTTTCATGTGAAGTTTTTGTTCGTGCAAATGCTAATGTTTTGTTTAATCGTGCCAAACAGGCGAAAAGTACTGAGTGATGGCGTCTTTCTTTTTATTGACGATGACCTAATGAGATTAACAAATTACCTTATTTTGCGGATAGATGCATATCGTATTGACAATCAACCTCGGGTTTCCATGATACAGGGGCTCTTTGGGGATTTCGGCTTTCCTACCCACCAGCAGCACGTGATCAACGCCCGATTAGCAGCATCTCCATGACAGCCGCAGGCTAGACGAAAGTGTAGCTGCAGTTTGCCACACCTGCCAGTTAAACCAGGTTGTCAGGTAAAAGAAGATTCTCGAGCCAGTAGTTAGTCTTCACTCTTTAGCTAAAAGTCTTATTAAGGATTGATGACTTATGTGGATGGATCTCTGTACACTGTTTGTCCGACTCTAAAAGGCACATCCTTTCTTTTTTGTGCTAGCTGTTTGGCAAATGAAATTTGTGGGACCCTACTCGACTGGGCTGTGTTATACGATGGCTTAGGGGTCCATGTCATGTGGAAATATATATGCATCCTTGGTTGCTTTCCAATGCATAAGCCTTGTAATGTTACTTTTCCCGACACTCATATATTCTTTTCTTGCTATTTGTGGGGTTTTCCCTAGACGACCAAAATGCTGGTGGACTGGAGTGGTAAATGTTGCAACCATCGACGTGCCATCCTAGAAACTGAAAACAACTTTTTAGTGTCTGCATCCACAAGGAAAATTTTGATGGTTTTCACATTAGGAAGCATAGAGACTGGATGATATGAGGGGGGCAAATTTAGCTATACCTTGTGGGAAATATGCATATCTAATAATACAACGAAGGGAAACGAAGAAACGTAGTTAATGAAACTAAGCTCAACTCGCGGAACAATTGATCTCTGGTATATTATTTTATTTGCATATGACGTCCCTAAGATGAAGTATTTATGACGAGATCATATAAAGGGTTCTTTCTCTCTACCTCATCACATTTAATAATCTATCGGGATAAGATCAGATTTACTTTCTTTTTTTTTTCAGTGCGGAAAAAAATGTGAAAAAAGTGGGGCATCGCAAAGATGACTTTTGTTATCTAAATTGCTATAATTCATGTATCCTTAGTTCCCACTATTCAATCAGTGTGATGGGCAGGGGAAGTTGGTGGGAAATTCAAGTGTTAATGGTCTTTCTCTTAATCACTTGTATATTAGAAGTAATTATGTCTAATACCCACCGATAAGAGCGCGATTGTTTTAAGATGAATCTAATGTTAAAAAATAGTAATAGTATTTCATAGGTAGCGTCTGGACCATTTGTCCACTTTGTTTAGCTTTTTGGAAGAGAACAGTTGCATCATTTGGTTGCCGCCTATTCTATTGGCTCTGTTCCTTCTATAACTTTTAGCATTCCCTTTTGGATGTTTGTAACACCTAAATCCAGGAAAAATCAATTTTTGGTTGCAGCTTTTAATTGCCCTTCTTCGTTTACGGTTTGGAGCAGGAAATTTGTTATCTCCTGTTTTTCTAGCAAGAAAAGAAAAACTATACGCGATTATTGTTCTGGAACCTGTTGTACAAAGCATATTTTTGTCCTACTCTTATTTTACTTCCCTATTAAAAGAAAGCAACTGTGGCCATAATTTTCATAATTTTTTGAGTTAAAATTCCTGTTCCCATGGACATCTCAATCTCTCCAATAATGTAAGCCTAAGTTGGTTTTATTTTGGTCTTCTAGTTGGGTTTGGTTAAAGAAGGTCAATTAGCAACCTAAGCATTCAATACGAGAACCAAATAAGAGAAGTATCAGGGATTGGCTGATATGGGCCATATGGCTTTATCTGATCTTCATTCCATTATCACCTCCCAATCGAAGAAAAAGATAGAGAGAGAGAGAGTGTGTGTTATTTTAAGAGAAAGCTAAAGAATATCTTGAAAGGAACATTTGAATTCATTTTTATGAAGAATCCGATACTCTACAACCGACCATGACTCGAGATTGAAGGAGTGAAATCACACCGTGACATTTAACAGTAAAACGTCAAAGCCTTTTTTTTTTTTTTGAAGAAAACAACTTTCTATCTTTTCTACAACAGACTATCAAAAAAAGAAAAGAAAAGAAAATTCAATTCTTTTTGAAGAAAGAAACGATAGCAAAACGTGGCTAGATGGTTTAGTCCAGGAGGCCGGTGGAATAGAAAGTTGAGGAGTGTCAAGGAGAACAAATAAATAAATAAAAATGAAGTATTTTCACCTCACACCGATAGTTTCTGGTAAAGTATCTAATAAATTTTTAGAATTATTTTAAAAAAATAATAAAAAATAAAATAAATATTTTAATCAAATTTATCTTTGAACATATATTACTTTATCGTAAAGTCTTTTTCCATTAAAATTATTTTTAATTTTGTATTATTTAGTTATAAAAGTTTAAAATATTGATTGAATAATGTATTAACTTAAAAATAACAAGTAAGTAGAGCAAAAATTATAGTTCATTGTTTATCATATCCTTTTGATGGGAATAATTTTTCTCTTGTCCCTGTTTTTACAAAGACTTCTCATCCTATGAAAAGTATTTTTGACATAATTTTTACACACTATTATACTTTTATTTAATTAATTTCTTTTTATATTTATTACAATTGGATAAACGAACAAAATTATTATAATATCAAAAATAATTTTGATAAATAACTTTTATAATAAAATAATATAAATTTAAAAATAAATTTAATGAAAAAATTTATGTTATTCTTGATATTTCGCATTTTAACCAATAGTATTCTTTTTCACCATTTATTTTTCCCCGAACGTATCCATTTATTGCGGAATATCTAAGCCCCATTATTTAATGCCTTTGTATTGAATTTTCTTCAGCATATTTCATCACAAGTCCAAACTATTTCACATTTAAAATTGAAAACTATATAATAATTTGTTTCGATTCTTTTTTTACTTTCCATTATCAAAAGTAAAAAAAATGAAAAAAAACCATTCGATTGTAAAATCCATTTCAAATTCCAATTGGCTAGTTTTTATTTGTTTGTATTGTATATGATATTTGGGATAACAACGTGTCTTGTAAATTATAAAACTATAATACAGTCAGTATACGAAACTCTCACTCGCTCCCTTCAATCTGTTAATCATACTTTAAGTTCCTTCGTTCCCATAAAAAGAAATAAGGATCAGAATCTCCCTCTCCCTTCTTTTCTTTGTTATTGTTCACCATCTTATCTGTCCAAAAATAAATACTTTTACTCATTAAGAAAGTTATTATAAAATATTTAGGAATACATGCCCAAACTTGTCTATGTCAACCATTTTTCATTAAAATGAAACTGAAAATTTCGGAGAAAATTCAAACCATTAATTCATGCATCAAGATTAGGGAAATTAATTACCCTTAAAAAAGTTTAGAAAAATTAATACATTGCCAAAATAAAAATGTCAAAGATTAAGGCAATATGATATATTCCATGATAACCCAAAACACACAAATAATATTAGATAAGTGAAAGGTAAATTTTTAAATTGATCAAAGAACAAAACTTAGATATTTATTTGCAATCCTAATGTATATCATTTACGGTGGCATTTAATTGCTATAATTTATTAGTAGTATTTAGAATCACATTCTAAGCAAGTCAATTTTTTAAAAAATAATTTTTAAAATATAAGATTATTATATTTAATTGCAAATAAAATTTTCTTGAAATCCATAATTATTTTGTTTGATTCAAACATAAAATAGCAGAAGAAAAATGACTTAGATTATGGTAATAACCTATTTTAGATATATTTTATTTAATTAATCTATAAAAAAGAAATATATGCAAGTTCTATAATAAAGTATGATGTAATAATCAAACTAAAATGATTAAAAGATTAATACTTAAAATATTAATTTTTCAAATATATAATTTATAATAAAAAGATTTTAAAAATCAAAATATAAAAGTAAAATACCTTCTTTTTGTTTTGAAACAATCATTGGATATCTTGAATTATAGACTAGAATTTTCTGTAAATGAAATTAATATAGAAAATTTATAAAATTCAATAATATAACAAAATTTTCGTATAAAATCAATTTAGAAAATGTAACAATATAGAAAGTTTGTCACATTCATCTCATTAATTAATCAAAAAAAAATATATAAAGTTTAATAATATAATAAATTATTCACATAAAATAAATTTACAAAATTTAATAGTATTTGCAGTAAAGTCTAAAAAGGAAAGGAAATCTAACAACGAAACCAAGAAGTAGCTTAGAGGAATCAAATTAATAATTTGATGCTCTAGAAATCAACAAAATAATTAATTCATCCCCACAAAATTTGTCCAAGATCTATGCCCTTTATCTTCCAATTCCTCTTCCCCTACCGAAGCACCAAACCAACAAAACCAGCCATCAGCATTAAACAGTTTAAACTGAAAATTTTACAAAGTTTGAATTGGTTTAATTTTTAGTTCGATTTCTATATATACATTTAGTTTATTTTTATTTTTTAAAAATAATTTGATAAATTTAATTTAAGTTAATTTTAATTAAAAATTCAATTTAATCAAACTCAATTAATTTTAAATCAAACTCAAATATGTTAAATCTATATTATATAAAATCAAAATAATTCATAGATATTTAAAATTATTATTTTTCTATTAAAATATTTTTAAATATATTCAATAATATATTATTTATATAAAAAATATTTAAAATATATTACAAAAATCATTTTTTTATGTTAAAAATTTTTTAAAATTTGTTTCAACCTAAATCGAATTATAATCAAACTAAATTGAACTAATTTGATTCTTATACTTAAATTAATTTAATTGAATTTATATTTAGAAGTTTGATTTTAATTTTTTTTTAACTCGATTGGTTCGATTTAAACCAATTATAAACATGACAATAACAAAAAGCATCCTCAAATACAAAATTAAAAAAACAATATTTTAATAAATTTTTTTAAAAAAGTAATTAAAAATAGAGTCTTTCTAATGTTTTTATATTGACGAAGAGACTTTGTCGATATATATAATATTCAAATTATACAGAAAATCTTTTTTTTTTTGCTAGTTTTATTTTCTTAATTTTATATATTTTAGAAGTTATTTGAAACTATTACTGATTATCATTCTATTTTTATAAATTTTAATTGTATATTTTTATTATATTAATGATAATTTAGTTAAAATAATTATAAAATATTTAACATTTTATAAATGTAAAATTAACTACAATAGATGAATCTTTAATATTAAACTGAAAAATTAGATTTAATTTTTATATGATGAATAATATAAAAAATATGTCATATATGAGTTAAAATTTTTAAATCACTCGTCTTAAAAGTATTTTGTAAATATTTTTTTAATTTTTAAATAATTTTTACACAAAAAATTAATATTAATAAATTTATGTAATTAGTAATTTAGCTCTTTACTTTAATCTATAATTTTAAATATTTTTAATTCATATGTGAATTAATATTATTTTTTATTTTTCATTTAAATTTTATATTGATTAAATAATATTTATAAATTTATTTTAAAATTAATATCAATAAAATAAAATAAAAATAATTTTCAAAATTTAAAATTAAAATAATAATTTTAAAATTTTTATGTTTTAATTATATATATATATATATATATCCAAAATGCGGGAATGGGAAATAGTTATACGCTAAACATGAGCACAAGACACGAGTGGGACGTCAAACAGTCCACACAGAGACCAACTACAGTCTTCCGCTCTGTCACTCTACTCTCTCATCCTATCTCTCTCCATTAAAAAAACAAAAAAAAGGCTCCAATCGGGCGCCAACAGCTATCAAATTATTTCTCCCTTCTGTCTATTTTGGATTTCTCATGGGCTGTGCGGCGTCGAAGCTGGATAATGAGGACACAGTGAGGCGGTGCAAGGAGCGGCGCCGTCTCATCAAAGAAGCTGTGTACGCGCGCCACCACCTTGCAGCGGCTCACGCAGATTACTGCCGCTCCCTTCGTATTACTGGCTCAGCTCTTTGCTCCTTCGCTGCTGGTGAAACACTTGCCGTTTCCGAACAAGCCCCTGCCGTTTTCCTCCACCCTCCAAACCCTTCTTCCACCAATTCTATACCTCAACGTGTCGCTCCATCTCCATCCCCTTCTATCCAACCCCCTCCTCCTCCTGCTCCCACATTTTCCCCTTCTCCTTCTCCTTCGCCCAAAATAGCAAGCTCTAAGCCCCCCCACATCCTCTCCGCTTCAAGCCTCAAATCTGCCTCTAATCGCCGCCGTAAACCTCGAAAGCTCCCTCACATACTCTCCGAATCGAGCGTCCCGTCGTCTCCGCGGAGCCAGAAATCAAATTTCACTGGGTATGAATATCCGACAGCTTATCAAGCAAATTCAACCTACTCCAGCACACCATCGCAGGCTTCCTTTGTTTGGAATTGGGAGAATTTCTACCCTCCCTCGCCCCCAGACTCCGAATTCTTCGATCGAAAAGCCCAAGCCCATAAACATCGTCATCACCAGCAGCAGCAGCATCATTTGGACACTGACGACTTGGAAGATGAGGAAACTGGGACCGAAAGCGAGAGATCGGAATACGACTTTTTTCAATTACAAAACAAGAAGCATAACTACTATCTCCATGGTAACAATAATAATGCCAATAATCGCAAGCAACAGCAGCGGCAGAGTGCGGTGGACGAAGAAACGGAGCGAGAGGAGGTTCAGTGCAGCGAGTGGGGAGACCATGATCACTATAGTACCACGAGCTCATCAGAAGAAGGGGATGTGGATGAGGATGAAGAATCCAGATCCGGGATTGGGATCCGGTCCAATATCGGGTCATCGGTGCGGGCGGAGTCAGTGAAGCAGCAGCCAGAATATGCGAATATGAGTAAGTCGGAAGAAGCCGGGTTTTCGGCCAGCTTCAGAACTGGAGAGATCTCTGATATGAAGATGGTGGTGAGGCATAAGGATTTGAAAGAGATCGTCGAGGCTATTAAGGAGAATTTCGACAAGGCTGCTGCCGCCGGCGACCAGGTCTCCGAGATGCTCGAAGTCGGGCGGGCTCAGCTCGATCGCAGTTTCCGCCAATTGAAAAGTATGTTGTCTATTAGTTGGAATTTAACCATTTCTAATTGATTATTATTATAGTAAGTTAAATCAGGGTCTTAACGATCAAAATTTGGGTTTGATTTTCAATGGTTAATTGCAGAGACGGTGTACCATTCAAGTAGTATGTTAAGCAACTTGAGCTCCAGTTGGACTTCAAAACCCCCATTGGCCGTCAAGTATCGGTTCGACACCGGTTCCCTCAATGAACCGGGTGGCCCCAAAAGCCTTTGCTCCACGATGGAACGCCTCTTGGCTTGGGAGAAGAAACTGTACGAAGAAGTCAAGGTGGATTCCCATTTTCTCTGTCTTTCTTTTCTTTTTTTTTTTTACAAAAAAAAGTAAAGAAAATGAAATTAGTTTTTACCGTGATTGAAAATAATATTACTTTTTTATTATCTAAATAAAGGAAAAATGTTAAAGAAAATGAATAGGATATGCACTAGCCTGTGTCGGAGTCAAGTCTACAGCAATACCTAATTTACTTTTTTTTTTTTTTTTTCCCACAAAAAATGTACATAAAACCCCAACGTGTCGATGATGTTAATTATGTGGGCATCACAGTGATTTTTTATGGCTGTCTTTGTTTTTGAAAGGTATCTTTCACTGTAATTTGCATTTTCTGTCCCTTTATCATATTTTCTAAAGACATTGACTTAAATGACCTTGCAGAGAGTGTCAGAATGATAGGAAGCCCCTGTGATTGTTGAATAAGACAAGTTTGTGGTCGGTCCAACGAACTCGGGCACTTTTTTTTTTTTTTTTTTGGGCTCAAAGTGGATGCATTTGCATGCTGTATTAGGTCTTTTTTATTCGTCGTTTTATTTTTTTAATTTATCCGTTATTTTAGAAAAATTAATGAGTGTTTATTTTAAATTTTTAATTATTATAAGTGAGAATTAATAAAGTGATATTTTGAATGAGTAGTGTTATTTTGAGACATAATAAATGTGTCTCAATAGGAATATAATTGTAAAATTTTAGATGTACATATTGACATGGATTTATTGAGATTGACTAAAAGACTAAAGTAATAATTTTTTTAAAACAGGATCGGATCAATAAAATCAAGAATGAGAATTACCAAGTGATTCAGTTTGGTTTGGTGCTAAAAATCGAGCAATCAAAAAACTTGATCAAAATAAAAAAAAATCAATTGTAATCATAAATTATATTAAACTGGTTTAACTTTTTTTTTTTTGAAAATTAAAATCAGTTTAACTTAAAATGACGTTGTTTTTTGAAGGTTTTTTAAAATTTGAAAAAATTACACTATTTTACTCAAAATTTAAATATTAAAAACATTTTTCATTATTTTGTGATATTATATATGCTTTTTTAATTTTAAATATTTTTAAGTATTATTTGTATGTATGTTTTTAAAAAATTTTGAAAACTGTCCTATAAAACTGACATATTGACTAGGCCGAACTGAAAATTGGTTAGTTGACTGGATCGATTTTCAGTTCTGGTTTAGTGAAATTTAAATTTGAATTGAGAACACACTCAATTATTGAGGGTAAAATTGTCATTGAGAGATAGCATTAGTTATTTATTTTCACTTAGATGCATTTATTATGTATGTAATTTTTTTTTCCCTATAATTGAGAATCTTTAATAACTTTCTTAATCTTTGTAAAATTATCTTAAATGACTGTTAAAAAAGGACAGAGGAAATATTAGATAAGATTGCTATTCATAACAGAAAACTAATTGAAAAAGAAAAATTCATATTTGATTTCCCAAATTTTTCCAATTTGCATTGTATGTCTGGTCCATGCCACCCTTACCAATCCATATTATACATAAAAGTGAGGATGAGATTTTTGAACTAATTAAAAATATCTATTATGAGCAACAAAGGACAACCTATGACTAAATTTCATTGGTTAGAGATTAAAGATTAGAATCAGGTTTTGATTTTTTTTTTTTATTAATATCTATGTTATTAGCCTTAGGAGTCTGCCTTCGTAGGAAATTTCTAAGACTTCAAAAATTAATTAACATATGCAAATTCATGCAAGTTTTTGAGACTTGGTGTTGGTATGCATCCAAATTCTACGAGTAGTTTTTTTTTTCTATATTTATATTCACATTATAGTATAATGGAAGGGAATAATGTCATTATTTCACTATGATATTTGTATGATCAACATAAAAATAATAAAAAAATTCTACGAGTTGACATTTTTTTTTTTTTTTTTTCTGTCTTCAAGGTCCTTTGTTATGTTATAATTAATTATTAGTATAAGCCTTTCACCCTTATAGAACTTGTTCTATGACTACAAGCTGTGTTGTTAATCTTCCATTAACAGTAATACGATATTAGGTATGAAATCCCAAACTCATCTTCAAGATTTTGAATGAGTTTGAAAAATAAACACTATTTTGCTAAGTGCTTTTGTAATCTCATTCACACTATACCATTATTAACATATATAATATTGATCTAGAATCAGTAGGAAGTTAATATTGGGAATTGATTATTACCTAATATGTATATGTTGTATTGCAATTAGGTTAGGTTAATGGGGTAAGTAGGATTTGAACTTGTAACTTTTTGGGAGTGCTTATGAATTTTATCAATCAGCCAACATATTATTAGTTTATTGCATCATAGTTTGTAAAATATATATATATATATATATAAATTTTAATATTTGGCATTATATAGGAAAACTTGTGTGTGTGTGTGTATGAGTAAATTTTACATTAGAGATATTCGGATTTTGATATCCACTCTTAGATAGTTTTATATTTATCAATAAATTAAAGTACCAATTAATATATGGTGCCCTACACAATGTAATTTTATATTTAGTTATATCCTTTCATTTTATTAATTTCATTTAAATTGCAGTTTATTTGAGTGAGCTTATCTTAAAAGTATTAGATTGGTCATTAATTTTCAAATTGTAGAGTTTTAATAACTTTAAATACATGTTACTTTTGTATTAAATGATAAAGGGTTTAATTTTTTTTAATAACTCATGCTCTTTTTTTAGCTTACTGATTTTATTTATAATTTGTCTGCTACTTTGTTTCTCCACAAAAATGGTATCATGTTTTTTCCTAGATTAAAGCTTAATGAAAAAAACAAACAAACAAAGTTTAGGCAAAATTATTTGATCTCTTTCAGAATAGAAACAAACATGATTGAGTGATTTAATTCCAATAATTTACTTAAAAAGAGAATACCAATTATTTTTTTAATTTGATATTTACCTACTCAGTTAAATATAGATTAGATATATTTCAATTGCTTATGTGGATGTGTCTATTATATTTTATATAAGAAACATTAATGGTAGAAATTTTAATATATAACTCCTTATATAAAAATAGATTATTTAAAAAAAAAAAAAAGAAAGTCTCACGTGCACACATGCTAAAAAGACTAGTACTAATAAAAGATGAGTGAATTGCGTTAATTTTCTATATATACACATATATGTGTGCATATATAGTTAATAAAAAATTTTCAAGTTGACAAGTGCTATGGCAGGGAAAATATTAATTCGTTTGATGTATTGTTAGGCTAGAGAAGGTGTAAAGATTGAGCATGAGAAAAAGCTCTCGACACTACAGAGTCAAGAGTACAAGGGTCAGGATGAAGCCAAGCTAGACAAGACCAAGGCCTCAATAAAGAGGCTGCAGTCTTCAATTATTGTCACATCCCAGGCTGTTTCTACCACCTCAACTGCTCTAATTGGTCTAAGGAACACTGACCTTGTACCTCAGTTGGTTGAACTGTGTCACGGGTATGCTATTTCTTTGTATGCATTATGCTCAATTATAGGAAATATAATAGTTAATAGTATATCGATGGAAATCAATTCTACTGTCTAAGATCAATTACCTATCAAACATTAATTCATTTTCGCAAAGACATTAGTTAAAAGGTTTTAAATTTCCAAATCTATGCATATCTTGGCCTCCATCTTCCTTTATTACTAGAATAGGTGGGCTTTCCTTGCTTATGTACTAACTTCAATATAATCCAGATATGTTGTTCTGTTCCCTACTCTATGTAACCAGCTTCTTTAATCTGTAATCAATTGAGGTACTCACTGTTGCATCCCCAATAAAGCACGTGATAGCATCATCTGGTGTTTTGGGGATATGGGTGTTTGAGATGTGGTTGGTAGTAGTTTTCAGGGACACCCTTTGAGGAATGTGCATGGCAATTTTCTTAGTGATGAGTGAATTCATAAGTCCCATTTTTTCTATGCTAATTTGCCACATTTGAAATTTATGATTTATATCATTGGGGATTTTGCTTTTGGTAGGTGAAGCATTATAAGGCACTGCTTTGCTGTGTCGCTTCATCCCATGTGTAACAACGTGCCTTGTTGTTGTCAACTTCCCAATTGCTAGCTACCTCTTAAAATCAGAAAGTGGCCCCAATTCTGCACCTCTCCCATGGTTGTGCTGCTTCTGATCTACTTTTGATGCTAAAGTTAATTGATGGGCTGATAGTTAGGTGCAATGAACTTAACTGTGATATGACCCATCTTTGTCTGTTTGTTGTCGTACATGTTTTCTCACGTGGTAAATCTACTCAAACAATTTTAATGTTATTAATATCCCAAACCGTTGATTAGCAGGGACAATCTAGTGGTAATTGCACATTGGTAATTTGGTGATGATTGCATAGTTAATATTCTAGGAAGACTGTTTTGGTTATTCTTATCGCATCCATATTCCTGTTTGGATCATGTTATGTCCTTATATCGCCATAAATTTTGTCTTCCACGTCACCAGCAGATCATGAGATTCACATTTGTAACTCCTGCAGGGTTTATTGACATGTTAGTATTCAGCTAGTCAATAAGACTCTTTGACTAACTTACAATTCCCTAGTAGACACAAGCTGCTAGAATTCTGTATTTTCACATCAATCATGGCAAACAACCTGTAGACTGATAGTGCAGTTAACGCTGTTTTGAAGAAATTTAGCAGATAATATTGGTAAATAAACAGGATCAAAGAGAGAGTAAGAGAAGCAAGAAAAATTGCATTAGTTTTGGTAGGATGTGAAGCCAGTGTCAACCTATGGTCCAACTTCATCATTTAGCTTTTATTCAGGAGGTAAACCTTGTTATTTCCATCCCTTTGAGTTATGACAGGTGCACCACAATGAATAGAGTGCATATGCTGGTCCCTCTAATGATAGTTGCAGAGTGATAAAATTAGGTGTTGTTTGCACCATATCTCGACCGCAACTTGCTGTTTTTGTTATTTTGAAGAGTGAAAGTTTTGGTAGTTAATTGACATCCATTGAAACCTATCAAGTAGTTAATCATCTAATAAACTTGATGCAGATTCATGTACATGTGGAGATCAATGCACCAATACCATGAAGCACAGAACAACATCGTGCAACAAGTTCGTGGCCTTGTAAACCGATCAGGCAAGGGGGATTCGACTTCTGAACTGCACAGGCAAGCAACTCGTGATCTTGAGTCAGCTGTCTCTGCCTGGCATTCTAGTTTCTGCCGCCTAATAAAGTTCCAGCGGGATTTCATTCGTTCTGTTCATGGATGGTTCAAGCTCACCCTTCTCCCTGTGAGCAATGACAATGTGAATGGCAATGTGGAGCACTCTGATGTATATGCCTTCTGTGATGAATGGAAGCTTGCTCTTGACCGTGTCCCTGATACAGTTGCCTCAGAAGCCATCAACAGCTTTATCAATGTTGTTCACGTGATATCTGTGAAACAGACGGAGGAGCTTAAAATTAAAAAACGAACTGAAACTGCATCAAAGGAGTTGGAGAAGAAAGCTTCTTCTCTTCGGAACATTGAAAGAAAGTTTTATCAGACATACTCTGTGGTTGGTATTGGCCTCCCTGATACTGGGCCTGATAATGGGCAAGCATTAGATGCTCGGGATCCACTGGCTGAGAAAAAATCTGAGCTCGCATCCTGCCAGAGGCGGGTGGAAGATGAGATGCTGAGGCATGCCAAGGCAACGGAGGTGACTAGAGCTATGACATTGAACAATCTCCAGACAGGCTTGCCAGGAGTTTTCCAGGCATTAACCAGCTTCTCGTCCTTATTTATGGAAGCACTCGAATTGGTATGCAACCGTTCCTATGCCATCAAATAGTCGAAACGTCATTTTCTACTTGAGGTAAGTTGGAATTCATAAGGGCTGGGATTTTTTGGCTGTGGGCTCTTATGATATTTGTCATTTTTTTTTAATTTTTTTGAGGGGAGGGTTTTGACATGTAAATATGTGGAGCCTTTTTGCGGTTTTGTAATCCTTTATAAGGTCAAAGGGGGAGGGAAATCTCTCTGTACAGGAATTTGCTTTGCATCGGAGATTCAAAATTTCAACATGATGAATAAAATTTACGCTTTCTGCTTTCGGTTTCCCCACTCTTAAATTCTTTTATCTTTAATATTGAATCTGTGGCCTTTTATTTTCAAAACCTTGAAAGCTGCAGTAGGCCTTCTGGGGACCAAAAGATATCATTATTGATGTGGGCTCTGTTTCCGTGCTAAAGCTTTGGTTCATTTTTGTAATTCTCACCCTTTCCCCAGTGTCTTTATTTCTATCTTGCCCATGTGTAGAGGAGGCCAAATCACTCCCCACTGAGGGTTTTTTTTTTTTTTTTTTTGGGGCCCCTGAAATATGTAAATAAATAATTGAAAAAAATCATTGCGTCTTAGGTGTCCCCCATATAGTTGACAGGTTGAGATTTCTACAGTGTAAAGATTCGCCGTTAATGTGACAAAAAGAAATTGCGGAAGGTATTAATTTTGATTGTTCATTATTTTTTGTTTCCTGCAAACTCAGAAACTATTATAATTGCAGAGCTGTCCTGTGTGCTGGTCAGGCTGCTGTTGCTCTTCCAAAACTATTGCCTAAACTGGCTGCAAGGTATAGGATCTGCTTTGACATTACATATTTAAAAGCACATTTGTGGTAGTAATCGTTTCAAATTATTACTGGATGATTCATTATTTAGCCATTAGAAAAGTTGAACCCAATTCTTTATTGTTTTCTCTCACCACTGGGATGGCAGTAATATCATCACACCAAATACTTGACAATAAAATGAATTATATCATCATAATGATCTGGAAATTGTTAGTTTGGGATCTTAATCAAAGTAATCAGTTACTAGTGATAGAGCATCGTTTCAGGTGTGATATTATTTTGGGTGTCAGATCATCAATTGATGCTATATTGCTAACGGCGGATCGTTTTCACCAGCCATAATATGTTTGTCGTTTCAGGAAAGTTGATATTGATGAGCAAATCTGTTCTGACAAGGACATTATTACAAAACAAGCCATTACCAGTGAAGTCGAGGAGAGTGTCGGACCAACCCACCAAGTTGTTATAATTCAATACACGTATTTGTGTTGGCTAGCGTATTTATGTATAGAATTAATTACGATTTCCCTCCTCAAGTTGATTTTAATATATTATTTTATATTTCATTTTATCATTACTATATTTTGTCTTAAAATTCTAATCTTATTCATCTGAAAATTATGAAAGTATAAAATTGCTAAATCAATCATTTAAAAAAAAAATCATCTACAACCATCATAGAGAAATAAAGATTCATATATACTTTTAATCTACCCATTTCTCATATTAGACCTGATTTTCATCTACAGAAACCACAAACGTTAGTAACAAGTTGCATTGTCTACCCGTCAGCTTGATTTTCATCCACTTTTCAATGCTAAGTCACGGTGAATCTGTGGTGTAGCAAAACATTAGTATTAGGAGAAACACTAGTGTTTAGGCGAGGAAGGAAGCTCGTGCCCTGGTAATGTCCACCTGCTAAGCCGTCTAATGTGTGAAGCGTGTAGGAGCATTGCGAATGCTGTCATTGGTGGCAATCTCTAAATTCTGTGATCCACTGCTCTATATGAGTTTGTGTCTATATTAGAAATATCTAGATTTCATCTGGGTTTACAATTGGGTTTATTTTTAATGGATGTGGAAGTGATATGCTATAATAGGATTTCAATTCCATTGTGGCTTTAGGCTTGCTATAGTTGAAGAAGGGGAGAGAGAGAGTTTAAGGAAGGAGATGATGGTGAGTGCGAGGCTGAAATGTGCGATGAATTCATGATCTTTAGGTTGTGATGACGGTGAGTTGAGATGAATGTGATTATGATTTACTTGTTAGATTGTTGATTGTTAAAGTTTCTAATTGTTGAGGTTTGAATTTTCTGCTTTATGATGATGATGAATTTCTGTATGATGATATGATATTCTTACAAAGGTTCTGCAGTTTTTTATGATGATATGATATTCTTACAAAGGCTCTGCAGTTTTTAACTTATAATAAATCAGTAAATATTTGATAAAATGATTATTGAGTTTAACATAAATAAAATATAAAGATGATTAAATTTATTTTTATAAAATAAAAGATGAAATAATATATTAAAGTAAACTTAAGGAATGAAATTATAACTAATATATATATATATATAAAGCTTCTTTGTTTGAAAACTCATATTTTGATATAATTTAGATTTATTATTATTTTGATAATTTTTTTGTTTGAAAAATAATATGTATACAAATTTTTATAAATTTTAATTTAAAATATAATAATTTAATGAGAAAAATAAAAATTACTATTAAGAATTCTATTAATTTAAATTTATTTTAAATTAAATAGTTTTATTATTACCACAAATAAATCTTATAAATACATATATAATTTTTTCCCTCAAAAGTTCGGTGGGAAAAAAAAGCACAAAAGCAAGAGTAGTTAAACCATGCAGCCCAGCGCCGGAGGAATGAGAGCCTTTAGTCCAGCATACAATTAGTTAACTACTCGATACACCATTGACCTCACGATATATGTGTTGAGTCCACACTTCTGAACCTAGACGTAACAACTCTTTTGTTTTAGAAAGTAAGTTTAATTAATATTGGGTTTCCAAATCCCATTTTGATCTACAAAGATGCATGTGCCCTGTAGAATCTTAAAGTTGAGATAATTAAATTAAAAAGAAAATAAAATGCAAGTTAAAACAGTTATGTAAATAATCCTCCAGCCGAATGGTTAAGGAGGTGACGCTCTGGGTACAGTGAGTTTTTTTTTTTTTTATAAGAATTATAGTTAAAATTCTTTTTTCTTCTATTAACTCTTGTTATTAATTTTTGGTGGCTCTAATTACATCACACCGTCCAAAAAATATTTAAAACACTTACAATCATCTTTTTCGATATCAATCATCACAATCATAATTATGAATAACCTCGATTCATTGTTAGTCATCACTACACTATGATCACCAACATACTTCTCTCTCTCTTTTTTTACTTTACTCTTGCATTTAATTCTTTTTTCTGCCAAAATTGAGCATATTCGATCTAAATCAAAAATTTATAAATTTTCAAAATTAAACTGAAACTTTGAAGATTTTGAAAATGAAAAATTGGTATTATTCCAAATTTTTAATTCAATTCAATTTGATTTCATGCAAATTTAGAACAGTTCAATTGAGTTCTTCGATTCTTTAAATACAGTTAATTTTAGTTTGACATCAATTCAGTAATCGATTATTTTAATTTATTAAAAAATAAACTTTTATTTTAATTTTAAAAACTAAAATAAAATAAATTTTATATTTCTCATTGACTGAAATAACTAATAATTTTAAAAAATAACTAATAACTTACATATTAAATATTAAATTAAAAAGTATTCTTAATGTTTTATTACTAATTTACTAATAACAATGAATAAATAGTCTAATTATTAATCATTATAAGTAATTATTTTCATACTATATATTTTTATTTTTAAATTTTTTACTTTTATTCATTTAAAGCAATTTTATGAAAAAATGAACTAATATTTTACACATTAATTATTAAATTGAAAAGTATTGATAATGTTTACTACTAACTTACTACTAATAACCAATAAGTAGTTTAGTTATCAATAGTATATAATAATTGAGTTGACAAATAAAATTAATATATAAAAAACAAAAATAATGATATTTTTAAATATATAACTAAAATTAAATTATTAATTTTATAAATTTATCTAACCTTTTTATTTTTATAAAACTATGAATATTATTTTTCATGTAAATGATAATTATTTTTTAAAAATTAAAATAATATTTGTAAATTTATTAAAATAAGTAATTTTAAAAAATATTTAATACTTTTTCTATATTGTTTATCATATACAAATTAAAGCTAATTATTTAATTTCTAATTATGGTATATTTAATTCTAAAGTTTAATTAAAATATCATAATTGATTTAATAATTAATGAAACATTACATGTTCAATAACTACTTTAATCTTAATTCTCATCATTATGTAACAAAAAAAATACAAAAAAATTTAATAATGATAATAATTGAGTAGTTGAGACATCAAATTGAGTCCTAGTCCTTTATTCTACCAACAAGAACATTATTGCCGGCGGAGCTTGAGAATCAACCTCGAGTCCCTAATCAACAATTGCTTCTTATAACAAATATGAGATGAATAAGTTTTTATGAATCTTCATTACCAACAATTTCTTTTTTATAAAAGATGATCAACTTAAACACTAGATCTGGATTGAGAAAAGTTGTTAAAGATGCCAAACTGTTAAGCAGTCTAGAGTAAAAATCAAGCCTAAAAATGCATCTGTAAATCAAAACTACTCAATTTCTAATTGATACTTTTTCCGCCTATGAGGCTGGTGAACTGAAATTAATTATCCAAAGAGAGTAAAACAGGCGTAGTCTCCTAAAGACTAACTAATACTATGCAACAAAGCACAAGAAGCCGGTACTAAAAGAACTCGAAGTCCAGATATTTACCACCAGACTTCATGTCTGTCCCCACTATCCTTTTACTGCTGCTGCCGACCCCTATAGGATCAACTGCCCCAAATTTTCCAGGCAGCTCAGTCTCCATGGGTCTTGGCACTTCTGGAGGTGTGCTGCACCTTATTAGGGCCCAATTTACGCCTTCAAAGAAAGGGTGCTGCTTGATCTCGGTTGCACCTCTTTTTACTCCCAATCTTTGTTGTGGTTCCTTAACCAGCAAGCCTCGGATCAAATCTCGGCTAGCATAGCTGGTTGCTGGAGAATCTGGAAATCTAAGCTGCTGCCCCACCACATTGAACAGTGTAGCACGGTTACCTGAGCCTTTGAATGGGGTTTTACCATACAGAAGCTCGTGCAAGAAAATGCCAAATGTCCACCAATCAACAGCACTGCCATGGCCTTCTCCCTTGATTATTTCAGGGGCCAGGTATTCATGGGTTCCAACAAAAGACATGGACCGGGCTGCGGTGGGTTCTGCTACAAGCTCTGGAAGTGCACTAGTGGGCAGCCTAAGCTCTGCTCGAGGTTTTCGGGTCTTGTTCTTACTCTTTTGAGGGAAGATCCGAGGTATAAAGCAAGCAGGCTGTATGCATACAGATGAGGGCTCAATACAGGCAGGCTGAACACAAAATGCACCACCAGCAGCTCGTTTTGAAGGATCAGAATCAAATGAGGTTTTAATCAGGGTAGGTGAAACTGCACATCTAAGGGAAAGGTCAAAATCCGAGAGCATTATGTGGCCATCATCACGGACAAGAACATTTTCAGGTTTCAAGTCCCTGTAGACAACTCCAAGCATGTGGAGATATTCAAGTGCCAACAAAACCTCAGCAGCATAAAATCTGCAAGAAGAAAAACAATGATTA
>CATIWR010438266.1:0-20007 GCA_949677035.1 Omphalea diandra | reverse complement strand
AGAAGTGTGGGCTGCCTAAGGTTTTCCAATTCTGGGACAATAGGTAAGTAATTTATCTTCTTCTCAACTGAAATTAACCTCTCATGACATGTTAATCATGCATGGTTAGTGAGAATTATGGAGTAATTGATGTACAACTCTTGGATGGAAGTTGTAATCCAAGAGAACAAGAGCTGATTCTGTTGATTTTGCTGTTAGAGTAGAATTTTTCACTCACGATTCCATAACACTAAAAGAGGAACTGGGAAAAGTACAAAACATGAAAGTTGTAGCCTTATGTCTCATATAAATGCATATGAAACAGTTTTACTTGATTCTATGTGTGTTAAGAGATATGGCTTCTTCATCAGGACTGGTTCAAAAACGAACCGAGATGATCTCAGTCTTCTGTTTTGTTATATTTTGATGACTTTATATTCTGATTTTGACAGAGTGCAAAACATAAAACTTGTAGGGTTATATTCCCTGAAAATACCTGTTAAGCAGTTTTGATTAATTTTCTATGTAGAAAGAGTTATGGCTCATTGATTGGGACTGACTCTGTACCCTGATGACACGCCACCTTTCCTTTAATTTGGTTTTCCAAGAATTTGATGACCATAGACTCAGAATTTGATGATGGTCCAAGCTTGAAAGTTGTATATTTATGTCTGATCTATATACCTGTGAAATAGTTTGCCAAATTCGGCATGTTTGTTGAGATGTTGTCCCTTCATCATGACCGGTTGTCAACATGTTACAAACCTGCTCATCCTGAGATTGGTCCTTTGTTTTGATGACCTTATAGACTGAATTAGACAATGAGTAAAACATGAAAAATGTTCCTTTATATGTTTTGTAACTGAAGGTAGATTATTATTGCAATTAGATTTTTAAAATTTGAGATACACCCAAGAATGTAAGACCTACTCAGACTGAGATGACATTGCAATATGGCAGAACTTAAAAATTCACCACATTTTATGTGTATCTGATATTAGCCGAAAATTTGAATATGTTGTCCCATTATATGTCTAGTTTGTTTGAAGAAAAGAATGAAGCCATCTGGATAAGTATATCGAGAGTTATTTTTGTGACCGCATAGCAAGCTCAGGCTGCCATATAAGGAAAATATGTATAAACACTAAGTACACTTGCATGAATCATGCCATAACTGCATACCAAGCATTCATAATCATTTTGGATATACTTATAACCATATCGGTATCAAATGTTAGGATTTCAATACTTTGAAGAAGCCCTACCATAAAGGTTGGTCACATCAAAAAGTGAGTAGAAACAATAATTGGATTTAATGGGTGTATGTGATAATTGTATGATATGATTATACTCTATTACATGTATATATGATTGAATTGTTACATGTTACATGGGAATAGTATGGTTATGTTCTATTACATGTATATATGATTGAATTGTTACATGTTACATGGGAATAATATGGTTATGTTCTATTACATGTATATATGATTGAATTGTTACATGTTACATGGGAATACAGGTCAAGTGAGAATTAAATGCTCTTAACGATTACTTGGCATATCATTTGTGAATAAGCACTTGCATATAGAACTAAAAGGGGTGTTGTGACCGACTTGTCAAACACTTGCAAATCACAGGAAGATGGACCAATAGGTCCCAAATCATATGTCAAATGAATTACAGAAAGATGGACCAATAGGTCCCAAATCATATGTCAAATGAATTACAGGAAGATGGACCAATAGGTCCCAAATCATGTGTTACATGAATCACATGAATATCCCAGGAGTAATGTTTACCTTGCTCAGTCACGACAAAAACAAAGTTATTGCATTTGCACTTGCATAGTCAATTGATATACTTGCAATGTATCTTGATGATATTTTATTATAGATTATGCCATGAGAATTTGATTATTGTTCTTATTCACTGAGTCGTGACTCACCAAATCGTAATTATTTTTCAAATATAGAAGCATAGACTTTGGACACTTTGGTACATAAAGTTTTGCATAGAGACATATGGAACAAAGGTCGTCGGCTGAATTCCAACTCTCTCATTGCGTCATGTACATACATTTGAAAGGAACTAGTTATGCTCACTGGTCCTGACATTAGTTAACGCATGTGTACATTAAATACATATGGGATTATATATGTATGATGAATAAACCTTAATGTATATGCATTTCTGAACATGAACATGATTTGCAACTGAAGATGATAGTTATAGTTAGTGGTATCAGAGGATTCAAGCACACGCGGGGCAGACATGCAAATCTCATTATGTATGACATCGCGAGGCCGACGGGCAAATCCCGAATGTTGAGTGCTCTGATAGGTACCAGCTGTAGCCACGTTGTGACGTTACAATTTGTGGTATCAAAGCTGATTTACAAATGAGAACAATGGATGTCATAATTATTGGTTTGACAAATGAATTTAGATGTTACAGTTTTGGTATTAGAGAGGGCTCAAGCATACGTAAGGCAGACGTGCAAATCTCGGCGTGTATGACATTGCAGGGCCGACGAGCGAATCTCAAATGTTGAGTGCTCTAATAGGCACCGATTGTAGCATTACAGATTATGGAAAAAAACGGTCACAAAGCAACATGATTTGTAAACATAATTAGTCGTTACAAGTTATTGGTATCAGAGCATATAAATTCTGAAAAATGAACATGGTTGTTACATTTATTGGTATCAGAGCAAATATGAATACGGTCGTTACAGTTTAGTGGTATCAGAGTAGGGATATGTTCCATAGGGACATGCATATGAACATAACATGACTTTTGCACTATTTGCATGATCATATAACATAGTCTTATTTGTCTAATTCTTATGACTCACTAAGGAGAGAGGAGTCAACCAAATTGCATTCCATATAAGCATCATGCCAATCATTAAGAGATCAAACTGCTGATAAAATTAGATCTCTTGCACATGCTCATGCATAACACATATCTTGTGGCTAGCCACAACATAGAATTAATGAACCAATAGTGCAGGGTCAAGAAATTCAAAGAGAGATAAGGTATGATTAACTAAGAAAACAGGGTGTAGTTGACTTCAATGGTACCACAGATCCATCAGTGACAGAGACATGGCTAAAAAGAACATAAAAAGTTTTGAATTTAATGAAATGCACACCAGAAGAAAAGTTTGATTATGCAGTATCGCTATTACAAGGGGATGCATATGATTGGTGGGAAACCATTCTAGGGAGTAATGGCCAGCCTCTAGTGATTTGATGGGATGACTTTCTTCGTGAGTTCAATAACAATTACATGCTAGAAATATATAAAGATGATAAGAGAAGAGAGTTTTTGAACTTACAGCAGGGGCAAATGACTATAGTTGAATATGAGATGAAATTTAATCAATTATCTCATTAAGCATCATTTATGGTAACCACTGATAGAGACAAATGTCAAAAATTTAAAGAGGGACTGAGATATGAGATCAGAAGTAAGATCACAACTAAAGATCTTGAAAGTTATACCAAACTGAAAGTTGTTGTAATCAAGGTGGAAAGATTTAGTACTATTGCCATTACGTGAATTGATATGATACTGGGTATGAACTGGTTGTCTAAATATCATGCAATAGTGAATTTTTTTATTAAGAAGTTGTTATAGAATCTTCGAATCATACAAGGGTTGTGTTTCAAGGGGAAAGACAAATTATACCAGCATGTCTAGTTTCTACTATCAAGGCTTTTCGCATGATTAAAAATGGTTGTGAAGCTTATTTCACATATGGTATTTTTAGAACATATTTGAATTAAAAGATAGATTAACATCTGCTCCAGTATTAACCATTTCTACTGGTAATAGAGGATTTGTAGTATATAGTGAAGCCTCTCATCAAGGTTTGGGATGTGTTTTAATGCAGCATGGTAAGGTAATTACATATGCATCTAGACAACTGAAACCTTATGAATTATCTTACCCAATACATGACCTAGAACTTACTATTGTTGTGTTTGCTTTGAAAATATGGAGACACTACTTGTATGGATAAACTTTTCAGATGTTTACAGATCATAAGAGCTTAAAGTATTTGATGAGACAAAAAGAATTAAACACAAGATAGAGGCAGTGGTTAGAACTGCTAAAGGATTATGATTGTACCATTGAGTATCACCCAAGGAAGGCAAATGTGGTTGCAGATGCTTTGAGTAGGAAATCAAGAATTAATGTAGCTTATTTACAAGTATTTCTATTATCTTATTTAGTTCAATTACGAGCTATGAATATGAAACTAAACCTACAAAAGAATGGGGTATTGATTGCTACTTTTCAAGTGAGACCAGTATTGCATGATCGAATTAAAGAAGCACATGGCAAGGATCCAAAGTTATATGGGATGATTGAAATGGTAAAACAGGGAGACATGGTGATTTTTATATTCAAAATGATTCCTCGATATTGGGTTTTAGTATTTGTGTGCCTAATGTTGAAGAAACACATAATGCTCCATATGCCATGCATCTAGGAATGACAAAAATGTATAATACCATGTGATCTCATTTTTGGTAGCCTAAAATGAACAAAGATGTGATAGCCTATGTTTCAACATGTTTGACTTGTTAGCATAACAAAACAGAACGTCAAGCACCAGCTGAAAAATTGAAACCATTGACGATTCCAGTATGGAAATGGGAAAGAATAACTACGGACTTTATATATGGGTTACTGAGGACTTTGAAGAAAGAACAATTCAGACAATTGAAGACATGCTTTGAGCTTGTGTGATAAAGTTTAAAAGTGCATGGGATGAATATATTGCCTTGATTGAATATGCTTATAATAACCATTATCATAGCAGTATACAGATGGCACCATATGAAGCACTATATGAAAAAAAATGTCAAAGTCCAACCTATTGGAATGAAGAAGGAATGTGTATAACTGAGTTCTCGATACATAGGACCATATGAAATCTTAGAAAGAATTGGTTCATTGGCTAGCACTACCACCAGAGATGACTTAGATTCATGATGTATTCCATGTGAATATGCTAAGGAAGTATCGGTCTGATCCTACACATATACTTAGGGACCCAGCGATAACAATTACAAATGATGTAGGTTACATTGAAGAACTAGTGGAAATCATCGGTTATAAGAGAACAATTACGAAATTGACAAATCCTTTTAGTTAAGGTGTTATGGAGAAACTACTTATAAGAAGAGGCTACATGGGAAACCAAAGAGAACATGAAATGATAATATCCACATTTGTTTATAGGTACTGAATTTCGAGGACGAAATTTTTTATAAGAAGGGAAGAAATGTAACATCCCTATCCCTATTCATTGGCATTATCATATGAATATATATTCATTACACAAATGATATGAAATCTCACATGAACACATGCACAGGATAAATAATCATTTAGACATGTGAATTGTAAAAACACGACAATGACAATTGCACCGTTGCATTTGGGAGGCTTGAACATATATGTAGTGTTTGCATAGTTATATGACAAATTATTTCATGTTGTGTGCTTATTATAGCATCATAAATAATGGTGCTTAAGAGCTCATCTAAAAGTATAAAGAGCATCTAGAAATTAGAGGTTGGACGAAGGTGATGAAGGAATGAAGAAAAGGGACTAAAAGCAAAACTGTTTAACTTTCAACCAATAGGAACAAGCCACCAAGCTTTTGTTCTATTAGAGTAAGAATACAAATTATAATTATCTGCCATTATGGGTTCGTAAGAGAGGATATAAGGTCAAAATACACCAGATGAAAGAGAGAGAAAGAGCTAAGGACGAAAGAAAGAAAGGAAGAAAGGAAGAAGAAGAAGAAGAAGGAGAAGAAGAAGTGTGGGTTGCCTAGGGTTTTCCAATTTTGGGACAATAGGTAAGTTATTTATCTTCTTCTCAACTGAAATTAACCTCTCATGACATGTTAATCATGCATGGTTAGTGAGAATTATGAAGTAACTGAGGTAGAGCTCTTGGATGGAAGTTGTAATCCAAGAGAACAAGAGCTAATTCTGTTGATTTTGCTATTAGAGCAGAATTTTTCACCCATGATTTCATAACCCTAAAAGAGGAATTGGGGAAAGTGCAAAACATAAAAATTGTACCCTTATGTCTCATATAAATGCATATGAAACAGGTTTACTTGATTCTGTGTATGTGAAGAGATATGGCTTCTTCATCAGGACTGGTTCAAAAACGAACTGAGATGATCTCAATCTTCTGTTTTGTTATATTTTGATGACTTTATATTCTGATTTTGACATGGTACAAAACATGAAACTTGTAGGGTTATATTCCTTGTAAATACCTGTTACGTAGTTTTGATTAATTTGCTATGTGGAAAGAGTTGTGGCTCATTGATTGGGACTGACTCTGTACCTGGATGACATACCACCTTTCTTCTAATTCGGTTTTCTAAGAATTTGATGACAATAGACTCATAATTTAATGATGGTCCAAACTTGAAAGTTGTATATTTATGTCTGATCTACATACCTGTGAAATAGGTTTGCCAAATTCGGCATGGTTGTTGAGAAGTTATCCCTTCATCACGACTGGTTGTCAACATGTTACAAACCTGCTCATCCTGAGATTGGTCCTTTGTTTTGGTGACCTATAGACTGAATTCGACAATGAGTAAAACATGAAAAATGTTCCTTTATATGTTTTGTAACTGATGGTAGATTTTTTTAAAACTTGAGATACACCCATGAATGTAAGACCTACTCAGATTGAGATGACATTGCAATAGGGCAGAACTTAAAAATTCACCACATTTTATGTGTATCTGATATTGGCCTGAAATTTGAATATGTTGTCCCATTATATGTCTATTTTGTTTTAAAAAAAGAATCAAATGATTTGGATAAGTATATCAAGAGTTCTTGTTGTGGCCGTATAGCAAGCTCAGGCTGCCATATAAGGAAAATATGTATAAACACTAGGTACACTTGCATGAATCATGCCATAACTGCATACCAAGCATTCATAATCATTTTGGATATACTTATAACCATGTGGGTATCAAATGTTAGGATCTCAATACTTTGAAGAAGCCCTACCATAAAGGTTGGTCACATCAAAAGGTGAGTAGAAACAATAATTGGATTCAATGGGTGTATGTGATAATTGTATGATATGATTATACTATATTACATGTATACATGATTGAATTGTTACATGTTACATGGGAATAGTATGGTTATGTTCTATTACATGTATATATGATTGAATTGTTACATGTTACATGGGAATAATATGGTTATATTCTATTACATGTATATATGATTGAATTGTTACATGTGACATGGGAATACAGGTCAAGTGAGAATTAAATGCTCTTAACGATTACTTGGCATATCATTTGTGAATAAGCACTTGCATATGGAACTAAAAGGGGTGTTGTGACCGACTTTTCAAACACTTGCAAATCACAGGAAGATCGACTAATAGGTCCCAAATCATATGTCAAATGAATTATAGGATGATGAACCAATAGGTCCCAAATCATATGTTACATGAATCACATGAATATCCCGGGAGCAATGTTTGCCTTGCTCGGTCACGATAAAAACAAAGCTATTGCATTTGCACTTGCATAGTCAATTGTTATACTTGCAATGTATTTTGATGATATTTGATTATAATTTATGCCATGAGAATTTGATTATTGTTTTTATTCACTGAGTAGCGACTTGCCAAATCGCAATTTTTTTTTAGATATAGAAGCATACACTTTGGACACTTTGGTACATAAAGTTTTGTATAGAGACACATGAAACACAGGTCGTCGGCTGAATTCCAACTCTCTCTCTGTACGTCATGTACATGCATTTGATAGGAACTAGTTATGGTCACTAGTCCTAACATTAGTTAACACATGTGTACGTTAAATATTTATGGGATTATATATGTATGATGAATAAACCTTAATGTGTATGCATTTCTGAACATGAAATGCCATGATTTGCAACTAAAGACGATAGTTACAGTTGGTGGTATCAGAGGATTAAAGCACACGCAGGGCAGACGTACAAATCCCAGTATGTATGACATCACGGGGCCGATGGGCAAATCCCGGATGTTGAGTACTTTGATAGGTACCAGCTGTAGCCATGTTATGACGTTACAATTTGTGGTATCAAAGTTGATTTACAAATGAGAACAATGGATGTCACAGTTATTTACTTGACAAATGAATTTAGATGTTACAATTTTGGTATCAGAGAGGGCTTAGGCATACGCGGGGCAGACGTACAAATCCCGGTGTGTATGACATTATGGGGCCGACGGGCAAATCTTAAATGTCAAGTGCTCTGATAGGTACTGATTGTAGCATTACAGATTGTGGAGAAAGAAACTGGTAGTAGAGCAATAAGATTTGTAAACACAATTGGTCATTACAGTTTATTGGTATCAGAGCATATGAGTTCTGAAAAACGAACACGATTGTTACATGCAAGCATGGATCTTCTTCAAAGCCTATCTAAAGGAAAGTTAGTGGAAGGACTTCCCAAGCTAAATTTCTCCACAAGACAAGAGATGTGGTCCTTGCCAAATGGGGAAGCAACACCATGCCTCTCACAAAGCCAAAAATGTTGTAAGTTCAACTAGACCTCTTCAACTTATTCATATGGACTTGATAAGGCCCACTAGAAGTGCTATCTTAGGTGGAAAGCATTATGCACTAGTCCTAGTATATGACTATTCTAGGTTTAATTAGGTATCTTTTCTAGCTCGTAAGAATGATTCTTTTGATGCTTTTAAAAGCTTTGCAAAAAGGGTTCAAAATGAAAAAAGTTACTTCATATCTTCCATTAGAAGTGACCATGGAAAAGAATTTCAAAATTAGTCATTTGAAAGTTATTGTTTGGAGAATGAAGATTTTCATAATTTTTTCAACTCCTATAACACCACAATAAAATGGTGTTGTAGAGAGGAAAAAGTGAACATTGGTGGAAATGGCTAGGACAATGCTTAATGAGTATTCTGTACCAAATTACTTCTGGGCCAAAGCCATTAACATTGCACGTTATGTTAGAGTTTTTAAAAGACCCATTCTCAATAATACTTCTTACGAGCTATGGAATGGTAGAAAACCCAAGATATCATACCTTAGACTATTTAGATGTAAGTGCTATATTTTGAACACCAAGGATAATCTTGGGAAATTTGATTAAAAAACCAACAAAGGTATCTTCTTGGGATATTCCACCTCAAGTAAAGCATATAGCGCCTTTAACAAAAGTTTAATGGTAGTTGAAGAATCTATGAATGTTGTTTTTGATGAATCTAGTAAACTTGATCTTAGGAAAGGTGTTTTTGTTGATGATTTTATAGGTGACTTTGAGAAGTTGGAATTGGAAAATTCTACAAGAAAATAAGATAAAGAAGAAGGTGATTCATCAAAAGTAGATGAAGACCAACATTATCAATAACAAGTAGAGCCAAACCAAGATCTACCTAAGTATTGGAGATTTTCCAAGTATCACCCCAAGGACTTGATCATTGGTGATACATCTAAGGATGTAAGTACTAGATCTCAATTTAATCCTTTAGATAATAATATTGCTTTTGTTTCTCAAGTTGAGCCAAAATCAATTGATGAGGCTCTTGATAATGAGAGTTAGGTACTTGCTATGTAAGAGGAACTCAACCAATTTGAAAGAAACAAGGTATGAGAACTTGTCCCTACGCCTAAAGAACACCAAGTTATAGATTGTAAGTGGGTGTTTAGGAACAAGTTAGATAAGCAAGGTTTCATCACTAAAAATAAAGTTAGATTGGTTGATAAGGGATACAACCAATAGGAAGGCATAGACTATGATGAAACTTTTGTCTCCGGAGGAAGATTAGAGGCCATTAGGATTTTTTTAGTCTTTGTATGAATTTTAAGCTTTTTCAAATGGATGTGAAAAGTGTATTTTTAAATGGAATCATTGAGGAGGAAGTTTATGTTGAACAACCTCCCAGTTTTGAGTCACATTGTTTTACAAACCATGTTTTTAAATTGAACAAAGCCTTATATGATTTGAAACAAGCTCTAAGAGCTTGGTATGAAAAGCTTAGTTCATTTATCTTTAAAAGTGATTTTGAAAAAGGAAAGATGGATACCACATTTTTTGTTAAAAAACACAAACATGACACATTAATTGTTCAAACCTATGTTGATGATATCATTTTCGGTGCTACTAATGAATCTATTTGTGAGGATTTTGCTAAGTGAATGACTATGGAATTTGAAATGAGCATGATAGGAGAGCTCATGTTCTTTCTTGGTCTACAAATCAAGTAATCCAAAGAAGGGATCTTCATTAACCAAGCCAAATACATAAGGAAGATACTCAAGAAATTTGGCATGGATGGTTGTAAGGTAGTTAAAACCCCAATGAGTGGTACCATTAAGCTAGATAAGGATGAATCAGGCAAGATAGTAGATGAAAAGAGATATCAAGGTATGATTGGATCTTTGCCTTATCTTACTGCGTCTAGGCCAGATATCATGTTTAGTGTTTGTATGTGTGCTAGGTTCCAATCCTCTCTTAAAGAGTCACACTTAAATATTATTAAGAGGATTTTTAAATATTTGCATGGCATAATTCACTTAGGGTTACGGTATCCTAGGGATTCTTCCTTTGGTCTCGTAGGACATTCAGATGCAAATTATGTAGGTAGTCTATTAAATAGAAAAAACACTTCTGGGACTTGTCAATTTATAAGTGAATGCTTAGTTTCTTGGTTTAGTAAAAAGTAAGTGTTGATTGCCTTATCTACTGTAGAAGCCGAGTATGTTGATGTAGGTTGTTGTTGCACCCAAGTCCTTTGGATGAAATAATAATTAAAGGATTTTGGCAAAATGATTGATCACATTCATATTAAATGTGATAACACAAGTGCTATTAATCTCTATAAGAATCCCATCTAACACATTCAGGAGCGAACACATAGATATTAGACATCATTTTCTTAGAGATCATATGCATAAGGGTGTTATTGTGTTAGAATTTATTGACACAAATCATCAACTTGCAGACATTTTCACTAAACCTTTAAATTGAGAAAGAATGAACTTCATTAAGAGAGAATTGGGAATGCTTGATGGAAGCTCCCTAAAGTGAAAATTTTTTATCTTATGTGTGATATTGCTATGTGTATTGGTATTTGTTGATTTGTGATATTTGTGTTTGATATAGTAAAGTGGATTACAATTTTTTGAAAATTCAACTATTTTTCCTTGCCAACTCATAATTCGCAGCTGCTATCCTCCCTTCACGATTGCAAATTACAAGTCAAATTCATTCGGTTGTCAAACATTTATTCGTGGTCATGAGATTTCTACTCCATCGCAAATTTTGGTCAAAATTTCAAAATTTTGAATGTTAAGATGCATATTCCCGAGGAAAATTTGTCTGTTACTCATATTTTTTGGAATTTGCCATCGCGACTCATGATTTCATGAACGCGAATTTGGGTAACTGCCTAGCAATTACATGATTTGATGGCTAACCATTTCCAACTTTTCATTAAACCATTTTTAGCCATTTATATAAAGCCTCCAAGTAGCGTTTTTCTTCACTTCATCCTACTTTAAAACTTTTTTTCCTTCAAAGCATCTAATTCTTCCAAATTCTTTTCATCTCTTGCAAATAGCCCCAAAGAAGATCTATAGAGTAGAAAAAGGAAAGGAAGTGGCTCAACCCTCTACACTCCCTGCACTCCAACTCATGAAAGGAGTTACTAAGGAGGAGAAGGGAAGATACAAAGCCAATTCCTCCAAGATTATCCTTCCTAACAAGATCCCCTCCACTTTCCTATTAGAAATATTAGGCGTCAATAAAGAAATTTGAGCTTTTCTTTCCAATCATGGGTGGAATGAGTTCATCTTCTGAGATGAACCCAAATATAAAGAGGTTGTGTGAGAGTTCATGTGCACCATCCATCTTAGTGCAAAACCAATCTCCCGTGGGTCAATACAGGTTAGTATTCTAGGCCTTTAGCGATCCTTTCTACAAAACCTTTGAATAACTCTCGTCTCTTTTTAATTTACAAGTATGAGAAAACATCCCCTTCATAATCTTCGCACTTGAAGTTATATATTCTGAGTTTTGGTAAGAAATCTCCATAGAAACCAAATACGACCCTCGCTCCTCTTTGGCCAAAGACATAAAATCCTTACCCTTTTGGATACTCCACCGTATCATCACCTTTTCCATAAACATCAGAGGTGATGGTAAAGATAAGGTGTCCCAAAAAGACTTGGCATTCCTTTTCTGCCTTGTCAAAAATAAACCTATATAAACTGGTCGATACCTTGTGGATCAATTGGTTCACGAGTATAAAACCCAAGAGTCAGTTCCTTCTACCCTCACACATCACTGCCATATGTCGTTTTATTAGAGCCTTTGATGAGGAAAAAGAAAAATTCCTTACCAATAAGCTTCTTCATTCTTAAAATTTTATTGACCTCACTTACCTAATAAATGCCAAAGCCATACACCCAAATACTTATGCCTACACCCTAGGTGCATTCGGGACCAAGAAGATGGAAACTTCTTAAGCTTCTAAAAAGAATAGGCTCCATATTGAAGAAGGCACAATTCCTTGCCCTGCTTCTTAACCAAAGCCCAAGTCCAAGTTGTCTCTTGCCACCATCAATCGAAAGTTAGACAAGATGTTGAGAATGATGAAAAGGAAAGATTCCTATTTCTCTCACATTTTCACAGTGACATGGTTGATCTTCAAGAGAAGTTAGGGGTTCCTCATTATCATCTTTTGGACTACACTAAATTTGAGGATTCACAAGATGAAGATGGCAATAAATAAAGAAGTTGACGATGGGGATGAAACAGAAGGAGCCACACATGAGCAAGAGGAAGTAACTTCTAGAGATGATGATGAATCTCCATCCTTCTAGATTAGGGATCATTTGTATTTTCTTGTTTCTTTTTTGTTTAACAATATTGTGATCCCACAATTATAAATAAATAAATTTGTGTTTCTTTGCAAAATCCTTGTATTATGTGATTAATGCATTTTATCTTTATATTTTGCATTCTTATTTTGCTCCTTATGTTCACTTATGCTTATTCTCATTTCCCTTTTACACCATCTTTTTGATATTGCCCAAGGGGGTGAGATAGAAAGAATCTAAGTTTAAGGGGAAGAAAATAATAACTTGAAAAATTTTAGCATAAGTTGAGGAGAAGCATCATATCTTCATACTTAATATTTTTTTAAATGATTGAATGTCATACTTGGGAATTTCACCTCAAGTATTCATTGAATCATATTGCACTCCAACTTCACATTTCAACATTATTTTTCTCCTATGGATCAATCTGAGTTGTCAAAATCCAAAAGGGGAAGATTGTTGGACTAGGATGGTTAATCCTAAGTCTTGAACCTCTTTTCATCTTGACAAAGGAGATTGATCAATTCTAATATTTCAATTAAGTATTGTTTTGCAGTTTTTTAGTTAGTCTTTAAATTGGAAGTTGGATAGAGTCCATAATCTCTAAAGAAGGCAAAGTGTCTCTTAATTCACGATCGCAACTTCGTAAATAGTGACCGTGACTTAGATTAAGGCAGTTTGACAAATTGGGCAGACGAATTCGTGGGCCACTTCTCTTTTGTGACCAATCCAAAGATAGGAGAACCAAAGTCACAGTCGAATTCGTAATGTGTGTCACACCTCAGTCGCGACCGCGAATTTCAAAGTAACTTAAGAGGAAATCAAGTCCACAACCATAACATGACAAGTGCCCCAAGTGACAATTGGAAGATAAAAATTGTGATGGCAAATTATGGGTAGCGACCGCGAATCATGAAGAAGAACATGAACATTTTGACATTCGCATCCTAAGTCATAACCTGTGCAATAAAATTGCGATAGCTGCTTTTATGAGCAGGTGAAGGACAATGACTATATTTTTTTAGTGAACCAATGAAAAGATGACACATGGACTAGTCGTTAGACACAAATGAGGATTTTCATAGCATTTTTAGGCTCTCGTATGAAAAATTGAAAAATCGTGATCGCAAAATAATAGTAGCGATCGCGAATGAAGCCTGACAAGCATTTAATGCAAAATCTATCTAGCATACTTTGGAGATTTGCTGCTAGTTTTATTACAACATCTCTTTGGTGGGTAAAGGATATAAATACCTCACCAAACAGATGTAAATACAAGAGAATTCATTAATTTGTAACCCAAACTCTTTCAATTTTGCTACTCAATCTTTTTTATTCTTTAAGTGATTGTTTGATGTGAGTATAAACACCATTTGTGAAGGTTGCAGTATGAGCCTGTAAAAACACTAAAGAGAGGTTGATGTGTGAGCCTTAAAAACATAAGTGTAAAGGTTGTTGTGTGAGCCTCAAAAACACAAGTGTAAAGGCTGTTGTGTGAGCCTTGAAAACACAAGTATAAAAGTTAGGTGTGAGCTTAGAAATACAATTTGAAGATAGTGGAACACCCAATTGCAGTGGATTGGGGAGTGGACATAGGGTCAATTATACCTGACCACTATAAATCTTATGTCTCTCTTCTACTCATTTTCCTTCTTACTTTCTTGTTTTAATTTTTATACACTAATTCAAGCCCCCCCTTCTTAGTGCCTAGGGCCAACAAGTCGCGACTCACCAAATTGCAATTCTGTTTTTTAGATACTGACGCATAGGGTGTGGATACTTTGGTGCATAGATTTTTGGATAGAGACACATGGACCATAGGTTGTCGGCTGAATTCCAACTTTCTCTCTCTCTCTCTCCTTGTGTCATGCACATATATCTAGATAGAAACCAGTTTATGGTCACTAGCCTTGAATATTAGTTAACATACATGTATACTAAATACATATTGGATTGTGTATGTATGATGAATCAACCTATATACAAATGTATTTTTGGACATGAATGCCATGATTTGAAATTGAAAATGGTCGTTACAGTATGCTTACCCTAATAAGAAAAAATCATGGTGTCTCACTACCATTGGTTGGAAGTTCAATATTCCTCTTTTAGTTCCTCTTCTTCACTATTTCATCACCTCCATCCATTTTCTAATCCCCATATGCTCCTTATACTTTTAAATAAGCTCTAAAACACCATTATTCATAATGTTATATCAGGCACACAACATAAGATAATTTTCCATGCAGCTATACAAACATCACATATATGTTCAAATGTCCTAAATGCAATGGTGCAAGTGTCATCGTTGTGCTTATATAATTCACGTATCTAAACAATCATTTATTCAATGCATATGTTCATTTAGGATTGCAAATCATTTATGCAATGAATACATTCATATGATAATGCTAATGAATGAGGATAGGAATGTTACACTTAGCATAATGGCATTAGTGAAGTTAAAAAGAAAAAGATACAAATGCATACTTATATTTATGAAGCTTTTGGATACCAGCATGGTGAGATGATAACTGAGATGCACAATAGGTTCATTGATATTATGGGCACTCTCAAAACTGTTGGGAAGTCCTACTCTAATGAAGATATGGTTGCAATGATCTTAAGAACTCTTTCCAAGGACAAGTTGGAAGCTAAGAAGACAACAGTAGAGAAGGCTAACAAGCTAGAAGTGCTAGTACTACCATTGGAGATGGCTCAAATTCATGATGTATTTCATGTGAGTATGCTCAAAAAGTATCAGTCCAATCCTACACATACACTTAGGGATCCAACTATAACAATTGCAGATGATGTAAGTTATGCTAAAGAACCAATGGAAATCATTGGTTGTAAGACAAAATAGATACAAAATTGAGAAATACCTTTAGTTAAGATATTATGGACAAACAAACTACTCACTAGAAGAAGCTACATAGGAAACTAAAGAGAACATGAAGCGACAATATCCACATTTGCTTATAGGTATTGAATTTTAGGGATGAAATTCTTTATAAGAGGGGAAGAAATGTAACATCCCTATCCTTATTTATTGGCATTCTCACATGAACATTTTCATTGCATAAATGATTTGATATCCCACATGAACAAAAGCATTGGATAAATGATCATTTAGATATGTGAATTGGAGAAGCATGACGATGACACTTGAACCATTGCATTTAGGACACTTTAACATATATGTAATATTTGTATTATTGCATAACAAATTACCTTATGTTGTGTGCATGTTATAACATTATAAGTAATGGTGTTTTAGAGATTATTTAAAAGTATAAGGAGCATATAGAGATTAAGAGATGGATAGAGGTGATGAAGGAGTGAAGAAGAGGGATTAAAAAAGGAATATTGAACTTGCAACCAATCGTAGTGAGACACCATGATTTTGTTTTATTAGTGTTGGTATACAAATTAAAATTTTCATCTTTTAGGATCAGATTGGAGAGGCAAAATGTGAGGGAGTGAAGAAAAGGAAGAGAGCTAAGAAAGAAAGGAAGAAAGAAAAAGAAAAAGAAGATGAAGAGGAAGAAACCCTAAGCTTTCTAGTTTTGGGAAAAGAGTTAAGTGATTTTATCTTCTTCCCATATGAAATTCCTCCCTCATGACATGTTAAACATGCATGGTTAGTAAGAACTATAGATTATTTGAGCTAGAGCTCATATATGAAAGTTGGAATTCAATAAAAATAAGAGCTGATTGTGTTGTTTTCGTTGTTAGAGCAAATTTTTACACTCACAATTTCATAACCCTATAACAAGAATTGGGGAAGTGTAAACCATGAATGTTTTAGCTTTATGTCCCATATAAATCCATGTGAAACAATTTTCCTTAATTTGGTGTGTGTGAAGAACTGTGGCTCCTTCATTAGGTCTAGTTCACAATTAATCGAAATCTCCTTAGTCTTTTTGTTTTCATATATTCTCATGATCTTATGTGATGATTTAGACAATGTGAAAATAAGAAATTTGTATGGTTGTATCCCCTATAAATATTGGTGAAGCAATTTTTCTTGATTTGTTGTATGGACAGAGATTTACCTCTTTAATTGTGATTGACCCTAAACCTGATCAAACCTATTTTATATCTTAGTTCTATTTTTTAAGAATTTGATGGCCATAAAATGAAAATTTGGTGATGTGACAAACTTGAGAGTTGTATATTTATGTCTGATATACATGCTTGTAAAACATGTTTGCCAAATTTAATATGGTTGATGAGATATTTCCCTTTCATCATGATTGATTGTTAATATGTTAAAAACCTGCTCACCTGGAGATTGGTCATTTGTTTTGATGACTTTATAAACTGAATTAGATAGTGAGTAAAACATGAAAAATGTTCTTTATGTATTTTGTAACTTTGGATAAATTAGTTTTACAATTGTGTTTGTATGATTTGAAATATACCTAAGAGTGTAAGACCTACTCACACTAAGATGACATTAAAATAAGGTATAATTCAAAAATTCACCACATTTTCTATATATCTTATATTGATATGAAATTTGACTATATTGTATCACTATGTGTCTAAATTATTTGAAAACAGAATCAAGTCATTTGGACAAGTATAGTAAGAATTATTATAGTTAAACTGTAGCAAAGTCAGGCTACCATATAAGAAAAATATGCATAAGCACTAGGTCAACTTGCATCGAACATGCCATAGTTGCATACCAAGCATTCATAATCACTTTTACATACTTATAACCCTGTATGTATAGAATATCAATATTTTGAGGAAACCTAACAAAGAGGATCGAACCTACCATAAAGGTTGGTTGCTTCGAAAGGTGAGTAATAGCCATAATTGAATTTTAATGCGTATGTGTGATGATTTTAGGATATGGTTATGTTCTATTACATGTATATATGATTGAATTGTGATGTTTTACAAGTGAATACAAGTCAAGTGAGAATTATATACTCTTAATGATTACTTGGTATATCATTATGAATGAACACATGCATACAAAACTAAAAGGATATTGTGGTCGGTCTGTTAAGCACTTATAAATCACTAGGAAAAGGGACTAATATGTCTTATTGGCACGTGTTAGTGATCAAATGATTCACTTGTTATATGTTGGCATGTAAAATCAAATTTCACTTGAATCACATGAATTCTCAGGTGTAGTACTTGCCTTGCTAGGTCATAACAAAAATCAATCTATAGCACTTACACTTGCATAATCAATTCTTGTACTTGTAATTTATCCCGATGGTATTTAATTATTGGTTGTGCTATAAGAATCTAATTATTATTTTTATTCATTGAGTCGCGACTCACCAAATCATAATTATGTTTTTCAGATACTGAAGCATAGGGTTTGGATACTTTGGAGCATATAGTTTTGTATATAGACACATGGAGCATAGGTTGCCGGTTGAATTCCAACTCTCCCTCTCATTGTGTCATGCCCATATCTAGATTGGAATCAATTTATGGTCATTAGCCTTAAATATTATTTAATATATATGTACATTAAATACAAATTAGATTATACATATATGATGGATTAACCTTTATGCATATGTGTTTTTGGACATGAATGTCATGATTTGTAAATGAAAATGGTTGTTACATCTAGTTTTCAAGGTTTCCTCAAACTAAAGACATCACTTAAGGAGGAAAATTTTTTCACTTAAGCAATAAGGACACTTTAAGTACTTCTCAGAATGTATGCTGGATAAGGCTCCTCCTTTGACTTCCACATAAGTTAAAGTCACTTTTTTTTTTCAATTATTGTTAGATATAAATCATGGTCATTATTTTTAAGCTTTAATACTCATTGGAGGAAGACAAATGCCTATTGTTGATTTTTAGAAAGTGTGATCTTAATGCTTTATTTTACAAGGACTCTAAAAATCCTTCAATGGTTATTAGAGGATTCATAATGCTAGCTGGCAGCACCTTCAATGCCTATTGAGATATGATAATCTCTCATTGAGGGGTCTAATGCTTATATCTCAATTTAGAGCATTTTTTCATCACTTATTGGTGATCTTCTAATGCTTGTTGGATATGCTCAATGCTTATTACGATATCAAATGTGCCTTGTTAAGGGTTCTAGAGGCTTTGGCATAATCTAAAGAGCATTTTTAATGGCTATTGTGAAGGACCAATGCCCATTTCAAGTTTTATAGTGTTTTTTTTTCAATCTAAAGCACTTTCTCCAACACTTATTCTAAAAATGCAATGCTTGTTATGAGGATAAGCTTAACGTCCGTTATGAAAATGTAACACCTATTGCAAAGCTCAATGTGCATAGCCATGTTTGAGTAGTTGTCCAACACTTGTTGGAAATATGGGCAATGCCTATTGATTGGTCTAAAAAGCTATACTTGTTATGTGACATCCCATTTAATAATCATTAAAATTCTCTCTAAGTCTATCCATTGTCATTAAAAGACCTGATTTAAATTCTTTTTTTCACTATGTCTCTTGTTCACCATATAGTAACTATTTACAACAAAATATACATGGATAAACAAACTAAAATATTAATTGACTGTATACTGGCCCAACCTCTATTACACTGCTAGACAACAATTTCAAAATGTATACTGGATGCAATCTTTAGTGTACTCTTATTGAAAGAAAATTTAATGCGAAAGAGTAAGTTTGAATACTTAGTAAGTAAATGCATAACGATACTTCAATCTCAAATAACATAACAAACATTTAAATATTAATAACTCATCATCATATCCATGCACAAAATAAAGAGTTTTAACTCGTAAATGCCACATAGGCTATCAAATGTTATTGCCACACAGGTTATTGCCACATAGACTATAGATCTCATTGCCAAATAGGCTATCGAATATTATTGCCACACAGGCTATCAAATGTTACTGCCACATAGGCTATCAAATGTTATCGCCATATAGGCTATCAAATGTTATTACCACACATGCTATCAAATGTTATTGCCACACAGGCTATCAAATGATATCGCCACACAGGCTATCAAATCTTATCGCCACACAGGCTATCAAATGTTATCCCCACAAAGGCTATCAAATGTTATCGCCACGTAGGCTATCAAATGTTATCGCCACACAAGCTATCAAATGTTATCGCCA
>CATIWR010438248.1:0-10966 GCA_949677035.1 Omphalea diandra | reverse complement strand
CATCAATGGTTGCCCAAAGAGATGATATTGGTCGACTGGGTTCTTGAATGCTGGAAGAGAGGGGCAATTCTTAGTACCATAGATCCTAGATTAGAAGGAAATTATGTGGTGGAGGAAATGGAGTTGGTTTTAAAGCTAGGTATACTTTGTGCACATCCTATACCAGCAGCAAGGCCTAGCATGAGGCAAGTGGTGCAATATTTGGATGGAACCGCTATCTTGCATGTTGAGATACCACAGGATGCTGATGGTGCTGGATCAATCTGTATTGATAAGGACACAAGTAATTCTATTAATTCCTTGTCAAGCATCGATTCAATCCTCACCTTTGGCCGCTGAATAAACACTGATCCATGGCTCAGTGAAACGAATCACTGAACTAAATTATATGATATAGACCAAAGTTGAAATTAGCACCAAAAAGAGGAGGCCGAGATGGATGGATATTTCGAGATTTAGCTGTACATCAACATAAACCTAATAAAGCACCAACACTTAGTCACGTGTTTGTACCAAATTTGATACTAAAGAGATGTTTTAGTCACGTGTTTGTACCAAATTTGATACTAAAGTTTGTCATTTCTAAAGAGTTGTGCCTTGTACCAATATTTTTAAAGTTTATCATTTCTTGCCTCCATATTCGTGTGGCCATATTCCGTTTCTATCCGGTCTCTCGTTAATACATCTTAAAGTTCAAGTAATCTTGTTTTCTTTTCGTAGGTTAACAATTGTCCATGCAATCTCATATTCTGCATGGTAGCGAGTTGGATAGTTTGGATGAATTTCATTGGATATAGATGAAAGAGTAGAGTTTTTTTTTTTTTTTTTTAATTTTAACTCAGCAAAACAAATGAAAGTGAGAGAGGAATCTAGTCTTGCGTCGAATGTCCACTTTGATGGTTAAGTTAGTAAACTTTATTTAAGGGATAAAGTGAGAGTATGTGCAAGTACAATGAATGAAATATCTGGTAGTGACCCTTTTGATAGTGGTTGGAGTGGTTTTATGCCCATATTAAATTAGGACTTTGATTCCTTCCTAATGAGGATTGTCCTTTCCTAATAGGAGTCAACTTCTTTATAAGAGTTAGTAATAGGAGTCAATTTCCTTATAAGAGTTATATTTTTTTTTACTAGGATAAGTTTCTTGATGAGGATGATTTAAGCTCGTGATGTCGAGCATAGTCTTTCATATGAATGGACTTAGCCCATTTTAGTGAGTGTAGTATCATATGTCCCCTTCTAGTTCGAGTCTATTTACTTTTCGAGAAGCTTGTAAAAGAAAAGTAGTTGAGTTGCCATAAAATATATCTTAAACTGGCCGAGTTAAGCGGTGAAGAGGAAAATGACCAAGCTCATTATCCTTTAAAATTTGAAAAAAAGAAAAGAAAAAGAAGACTTAGATAACTCTGAAATAATAATGAGATAAGTATTAGGATATCGAGCTTATCAAACTAATAATATCAAAGCACTAAACTGAATAGACAATGACGTGTAATCATTAGCTAAATCATTAATCTTGAATAAAGTATCGACTGATAGTGTCGAGCCGGCCATGCTTAAATATTAAGTATGAATAATTAAATTAGATAGTCTATTTTAAGGCATTCTATGGTCATAAACTTTAACAGCCTTTTACAATGTATGAGGCTAAGGAGCTCGATACATGTTTTAAAATAACTTATAAAGAGAAGGGTGAAGACTTTTGAGATATACAATAATTATTAGTTTGGAACATGCTTTTTAATAGAGATATGAATGTAGAACCTTTCACGATGTACGAGGCTATGCCTTTCAGTGAAGATATGGGTAAAGACGCTTTTACGATGTACAAGACTAATCAACTCAGCACATATTTTCATAAGATAATCCATAGAGAGAAGAGTGAAAACCCTTTCATGATAGATGAGGCTAATCAACTTGGTACATGTTTTTAGCAAATAATCCATATAGCGAATAGGGAAGACCCTTTTGCAATGTATGAGGTTAAACAACCCAGTACATGCTTTCACAAGATAACCATAATGTACGATGCTAATAAGATTGGTATATGCTTTTAGTAGATAATCCATAGAAAGGATAGTGAAGACCTTTTCATGATGTACGAGGCTAATCATCTCAGTACATGCTTTCACGAGATAACCATAAAGAGAAAAGTAAAGACTCTTTTGTAACATATAAGGCTAATAAACTCAATACATGCTTTCAATAAATAATCCATAAATAGGAGGGTAAAAACCCTTTTCACGATGTACTCGGCTAATCAGATTGGTACATATTTTAAAAATGATCCATTTGAAAGTTATGCTTTTTTTAGATAAATAAATGCAAAAGAACCATGCCTTTTAAAGATAACAATGAAATAATAAAACTTTCAGAGAAATCCAAGACCTTCCAAAGCTGATAATTATCAAGAAATTTATGCCTTTTAAGGTTAATAATAATAGGAGAAATACATACCTTTTTAAGGCAGATAACGATATGAGACATCCATGGCTCTTTAAGGTAATAATGATATGAGAAATCCATATATTGTCAAGACAAATAATGATAAGAGAAATGCATATCTCTTTAAGGTAAAGAGTGAAATAGAGAAATATCAAGAGAGATCCATATTCTTCTGAGGCTGATAATGATATAAGAAATCTATGCATCTTCAAGATAATTAATAATATGAAAATTTTATGCCTTTTTAAAGCAAATAATAATATAAGAAATTCATGCCTCTTCAATCTATAAAAACTAAGTTGTCTCAAGAATTAGATATGAAGATCTAGTGGCAATTTTATAGCCTAACGAGAATAAAGGACTTGAAGCCAATCTATTACAAATAATGCATAGAATTCAAACCATTTAAAGATTAGTCAAGATATAGAGAAACTCATACTTATTAATTAAATGTCAATGAAATATTGAAATTATAATATGATATGAGAATAAAGGTTAAACTGAGATATATAAAAAGTTCAAACGATCTTGAAGCTAAATGTAATAGAAAAATCCATATGTAATGTATGACCAAATATCTTGCATGATAGTTTGGCTCTATTGTCTCTCACCATCAACTATCATAGTAGTATAATAATCGTAATTGAGATAGTATGCCAACTGTATAAATAATTGTGATATATAACTATAGAGATCATACTTTCGCCTTTCTTGACTATTGAAAAATAAATAATTTTCTTCGTATGATGTTTAAGTGTTTTTCTATGGTTAATAATCAAACCTATACAAGAGTTTTCTAAGGCTCACTCTCAAACCTAAATAAGAGTTTTGTATATAAGGGCTAAATCTCAAACCCAAACCCTAGGTGTTTAAAACTCACACCAAACTATATACAAAGAAATAAAAAATTAAAGTTGTGAGAATTAACTTTGCAGGAGTTTTGACATAATCAATGATTATCCTCTTGCATTCAGGTCCATTTGGTGGTGTATTTATAGACAATAACTACCAAAGAGACGTTACAAAGAAACAATGTCTAAATCTCTAAGTTGTGCTAGACATATCTTACATTAAATGTTTATCAAGCAAAATTCACAGTCGAAACTGAAATTTACAGTCACTATTTTTGGACTGTCTAATGATTAGTCCACATGGCATAAAACCATTATTTTTTTTTCAAAAACTAGCCATTAGATCTTTCTAACGAATCTCAAAATTTACAGTCGCTACTCAAATTTGTAGTCATTATTTTCTTTCATTGGACATAATGGTCATCGTGAAATCGTCTATCTAATATAGAGATATTGTTTCACCAATTCACAATCGTTATCGAAATTCGCGGTTGTAACTTTTGTTCGTGGTCGCTACTGAAAGTCGCATTAGCTAATTTCAAAAGCAGATTTTCATACTTTGAGTTTTTTGCTTCTAATCACTTTTATCAACTTTCAATGACATTCTATCTTAATATCTGCAAGATCAACACTTAAAATTGACATTACAACCTTTCAATCTATATTGTCAATATCATAAGAGAGTATTGACTTAGGTTTAAACAACCTAGTCCAATAATCTCCCCCTTTTTATTTTGACAATCTAGATTGAATATGCAAAGGATAAATAATCAATTATGCATGCTCCTAAGAGAATGATCGTGAAGTGATTCAAATCATAAGTATGAAATTGCTCCCCCTCAATTCATACTCCCCCTTATTTATTCTAATAAGATCATTGTCTTAACTTATTACAAATGTAGTTCAATTTTCTCTACCCTTTTTGTTTGTTCCCTCTTTGTATATTCAATCAATTATCTCTCCCTCTTTGTCAAGATCAAAAAGAGAGGAAATAGGAGGAAATAAGAGAAAGAATATGATAGGGAATGTTCATAAACTTGTCAATTGTATAAACTCAAATTAGAATAGAAACATAAGTAATTTTGCACAATTGATCACAATATATCACATAAGAAGATAAATGGATGAAACATAAATTGCATGGAAATATTATATATAAAAAACATAAATGCAAAATAATTCGAACATTTAAAGATGCTGAACACATAAAGTAGGGGTAGAAATTTAAGAATTTTCATATATAGCCCTAGAATATATGATTTTTTTATTATTGATTTGAACATTTTAAATATAGAAAACCTCAAATACAAAATGAATTGATTCAACTCATCACACAATCAATCAATCAAATCAAACATGTCAACATATAGATATATCAAGCAATTAAACTCCCCCTAAATGTATGCATAAATATATTAAGTTAAAAACATAAGGGATAAGGGATATATTACAAGTTTAGTATATATGGCTTGATACCAAATAACCATTTGAAACTTTATCCCTTCTTCATTAGCAATCTCCATTCACCTTTAGATTTTTCCATGATGAGAATTTGGTGAAGGAGTCCCCATCTTACAATATCAAACGCTTTACTTTGGTACCCAAACATACTTGGGTCCTTGGGGTTTAGTCTTAGAAAGGTCCTCCAATTTGAGGTGTGCCTTTCTAATGTGGCAAAATATATTGATGTGCCCATATCTCATGCAACAATGACATTGGAGCTTAGACTTGTAAGTCTTTCTCCTATGCACAATTTTAGAATAAGTAGGGGGTCTTCTCATACTTAGGTGGTGAGAATTTATGTAAGTGCATGAGTGATTAGGAGTAGAAGAGAATTTTTTGTGTTTGTGTGGTTGAACATGCTTCTTGTTATGAATGTAAGCATAATTTTGCTCTTTAAGCCTTGACTCTTAGGCATTGGTAGCTTAGTGCTAGGAGCACTTCTCTTCCCTATGACCTCAATACTTAAAGTTTAAGGTGTTGATGCTCTAATGAATGTAGTGAGTGAAGAAGTAGATGAAAAAGGCTCAATTAACGCCTAAATCATGTCTAACTAAAAGAGGTCTTTGAGATATAATAAGTGTATCCAAAGCTTCCTTCCTTTGAGAAATTTAGAGATAGAGTTTCTAAGTTTTATAACTTCACCCTTTAAAGAATTATTTTCCTTTCTCAAGGAATTAAAAAAGGAGAAAGACTTAGAAATAATCTCTAAAGACTTTTTGAGTTTTTCATTAGAAGTCCTCAACTCATTTACAAGATCATTTAAGGATTTAAATTCATCTTTTAGTTTAGAACATTTTTTCTTGTAAGTTTTCATTTGTGATTTATATTTATCACATCTCAAAGTAAGAGCTTCAAGAAACTCATCATCTACATCATCAAATGCATCATAATCATCATAAGAGTGTGGAAAAGTACTTACCTCTTTGAAGGAGTTCTCTTGAGCCATGAAGCAAAAGTTTGCTACTTCATCTTCTTCTTCATCACTTGAATCATCATCCTAAGTAGCTTTGAAGCTCTTCTTTTTTTTTTTTTCCTTATGATGATAAGAAGATGACTTTCTTTGGATTCTTCTTTCTCTTCACATTTTTATCAACTCCTTGGTCCTTTTTGATATTTTGGCAAACTCTTTTTCTTTTTTGTCACTTTCATTTGCGTCACTTAAGCTTGAATAATCTTCTTAAGCTTTGAAGGCCAAAGCTTTCGACAAACTCTTTGTCTTTTTGTTCTCTTAGCTTTTTCATCTCTTCATCCTTCTTGAGAGTCATTTCATGATTTAAAGCTCACACCAAAATATGTACAAAGAAATAAAAAATTAAAGTTGTGAGAATTAACTTTCAATGAGATTCTATCTTAATATCTACAAGATCAACACTTAAAATTGACATTAAAACCTTTTAATCTATATTGTCAAGATAAAAAAAAAAAGTTTTGACTTAAGTTTGAACAATCTAGTCCAACATGAGTTTATGAGATTTTTGAATCATTGAGAGAGGCCATAGTTGAAGGTTTGGAAGGTCTACTATAATAAATCCACGCTCACCACACTAATGATATTGCAAGGCTAACCACAATGATCAGTTCAAGTGGCTTTGGCTAAGTTGGTTTTGGATAGGTTCTTACAAGACAACAGAGGTGAGAGGATATTCAGCTGGTTGCTAAAAACCCACTCCGATACTTAAGTCAGTAATATGCTAGAACAACATCTTAATTGTGATGTTTAAAGAAATATATGGCTAATATTTACTTGACGTATGGTATTTTAACCATTTGAAATAACGTGTTATACATCAATTTTCATAAAGCAAATTAGTGAATTAGGACAAAACCGAAGAGTATTTCAAAAAAGAAAAAGAAAAAAAGGACCAAACCGAAGAGATTTACATTAATGAACTCAAAGTTAACATGAACTTCTTAAAACAGTTTAGGGGTCCGAGTTGACCATTTTCCTCGAGTCATTCTGGTAAACATCTTTCCCCATCTTGTACGTAGCCGCGTACTCATTCAATTCGCTTGCACTGCCCATCTAAAAGGAGAGTGCCGGTCCAAATTGGGCACTCAGATATAGAACAGATTTTGGTGGGTCCTAACCATTCCCACCACCCCAAAACAAAACAAAACAATCTATCATTATTAATTTTACCTAAAACCCACTTTGTGAAATTTCAACACCCCAACCCGCACTCAATTTCAAGCAGAAAAGAAAGAAAAAGAAGCAGAAAAGAACGAAAAAGAAAAAAAAGATCCTTCCATTCTATTCCATGGACATCGAAGCTTCACCGTAAGTTATCCACAAAACTTTCTTTCTATCTTTCCAACAAAAAGTTGACTATATAAAAAAAAAATCAATTTATATATCTTGAATTGTTGTCATTGATGGGTAGGTTTGAGAGCAGCGAGATGATGGCCACTTTCTTAGCATCCACACCATTGCTATCGGAGTCATGGAGGCTATGCGATCTCGCCAATACGACATCGCCCTCTAGTTTTGCAGCAGAAGAGATCGGAAACGTTGGATATATGGCGTTTTCAGGCATTCAATTCGTTTCAGGATCAAATTTGGAGCCGCTTCATTTAATCAGCGATGGCCTTTTCTCCCCTTTACAACATCAAAATGAAGAAGATGAGCCAATCATGGTGCATGCTGGGTTCTTGCGGGCTTTCCCTCTATGTCTATTCCGACCCAAATTTTCAAAACAAGGTCAGTTTTTTCAATTTTTTTTCCTTGCTTTCGTATGTTGTAGTCGTAATGAGATCGATTCAGTAACCGTAGATCATCGAATCCCATTGCAGTTGAGTTGTCCGTATTTTGACTATATTTCACAATTTACACAAGTGCACTTTATTTATATTATTTTTATTACACTTATTGCGCCTGTTTGTCTCCACAAAATTATCGTTCACATTATAGATTCATTGTTGAAGATTTTTAATTATCGTTCACAAAATTATCATTCCGTGTTTATTTTTATTTCCTAAATGACTATTTTAAGATTCAATTTGTAACTGTACCCAATCTCTTCAATTTTTTTTTTGGGGGGATGAACAATCTTTCAAAGTAATAATGTTACATGTACCTGATTTGTAAAAATAGAAATGCAATGTCTAAATTTTATTTGATATTTTTATGCCATTTTATTTATAAGTTCAGAATTAATATTTTACATCTTGTTTAGTTTAGAAGATTTTAAATTTAATCACTAGTTTATAAGATTTTATTAGATGATTAATTCTATTTATGAATATTTAAAAATGATAATGATTGAAAACTATTTTTAAATTTAAAATTTAAAATTATATATGGTTGTAATGAAATTATTATGTCAAATTATGTACAAAAGTCTCATACCATTATATTTATATAGGAAAATATATGAATTATTAACTATTTAAATAATTAAGACTTTTTTCACCTATTTTAGAGACTTTTTTTTTTTTCTCAAAGATGTTAAATAAATTATATTTTTTGAAAAAAAAAAAATCTAAGTGGTTAAAATTTGTATTTTCAATCTTTGATGTTTTAAATTCGAAAAGTGCTGATTAAACAATTAAAATTGACCGTCAAAATCTGAAAAGTTGCGATAGATGATTTTTTAGAAAACACAAATTAGCAATAAATCGTTTCTTTTTTACACAACAAAGGTGGAGTGCAATAGAAAGTTTTATCAACAGGTCTTTCATAAATTTTTAAATATTAAATTACTTTCTAAAATATTAAATTTTCTCGTATTTATTAATTGATCACTATAAATTAAATAATTAATAATTATTATTTTTAATAAAAAGCTTTATCTCTTTTGGACTTTATCGCAAAATATGAACTTGATAAGTGTTCGGACTTCATAATTTGAGAAAATGACATGATTATCTTATAACTAATAATCAATGATAAATATACTTCAACCAAACACTATTTCCGTAAAAATTACTTTTCAATTGAAAATTTCAAATCTATGCTTTTTTCCTCATTCCCTTAATCAAATTCAATCAACACAAATCTAAAATAATAACAATCAATATTTTCTTATCTTAACTATTTGAATTCATTCAATCACGCAATAAAGATATGTGAAACAAAAAGAAAGAAATCTGTGAAATCGATTTTTATTTTCAAATCTTTCAACTGCCCTTCAGTTTTGTCTTTTTCCTCTTCTTCTTCTTCTTTATTTTCTTGCAAACAACATCATCAAAATAAAAATATCAATAAATATCATCAAAATGAATTTGTCAAGAAATATCATTAAAACGAAAAAGAAAAACTCGTTTTCTCGCACATGAGTGTAGATTTGTAAATTTATTTTAGAGAGAAAAAGTTTTTTATTATGTATGTTTCTATCTCTAAAATATATTTAATATAATTTTTAATGTTTGTTTTATTATTCAGAATAAGAAATAATGAGTTTTGGTATATTATGAATAAAAAACAATTAAAATGAACATTTTTTAGCTCAAAATCAGTCATAAAAGAGTATAAAAATCGAGTTATTGGAGGTTGAAAGCTATATTTGCATTTAATTATCTTACATAATAAAATATTTACAAATAATTTATTACTTATTTATTTTTTGTTTATTATTGATTTACAAATGTTCATTTTTTGTTTACTTTAAAGATGATATATGCGTTTAATTTTCATTACACAATAAAATGTTTATAAAATGGTTTCTTATTGATTTATTTTGGTTCATTATTGGGTTACAAATAGTTTATTACTGATTTAAAATTGTTAAAAATTAAATACTGAAAATAATTTATAGGAAAATGTTTATTTTGTCTTTATTTTTTGTTGATGCAACAATTGATAAATAAAAAGAAAGAAAAAAACAATTAAAAAATAGATATTTTCTTCAATCTCTAACAAACACGATTTTCACTCTTTTTATGACTGATTTTTAGTTAAAAAATATTTATTTGTTAACTATTTTTTTTTATCTAAAATGTATAAAAATTCATCATTTTTTTATTCGAAATAACAATAACAACAAAACAACTATTAAATCTTAAAAAAAACATAGAAAATAATTTGCAGAAAAATATTTATTTTATATTTATTTGTGTTTATTTTTTGTTGATATAACCACCGATAAATAAAAAAAAACAATTAGAACGTAGACATCATTTTCAATCTTTAACAAATACAATTTTCTCCTTTTTATCACTGATTTTTAGCTTAAAAATATTTATTTGTTAAGTATTTTTCATTTAAAATAAATAACAATTTCATCATTTTTTATTCTAAATAGCAACAATAACAAAATAACTATTAAATCTTGAAAAACAAAAATACAACTGAATATTACTATTAAAATATTTTATTTATATAGTTATTTATATTACTATTAATCACAACTGAATTATTAAATGATAAAAGGAAATACTATACTAAACAAGATTAAATATAACCACTTTATAAGATTAATGTAAGCGTGAAACAAAAATATAACTAATGGTGAGAATCTGGAGAAATAAAAATGGAAATGACATTAAAAATTTAGGAGATAATGATGAAAAACAATAATAGTGCAGCGATAAGTGTAAAATGTAAAAATAGAATAAAAAAAAGTAATTGCCAAAAAAGAGTAAAAATATCAACAAAAATTATATATAACATTAAAAATTAAAAATGAGTGTACCAAAATATCTTTTTATAGCATGTGGGAAGTAAATGCCTTTGAGAAAAAAAAAAAATACTGTGTCATTATCTCTAATAATTTCCCATTAGAATAGTACATAGTACTGATATTCATTAGAATCACCTAAACTAGACTAGAACGCCACTTTCAGCAAGCTGTATGATATAAATTATAATCATAATTTTAATTATGATATTTATTTTATTTTTTATTAATTACTTATCACTTATTTAAAATTTATATATGAATTAATAAGTTAAGTTTAATTTTATAGGATTATTTGTTATGGTTTTATATAAAAATATAGTCAAATTAGAGTTTGAATAAATTAATTGATAAAACATAATATTAATATTAATATCAGTAAAATCAATGATAATAAATTATTTTTTATGGTAAATAAAGGAAATAAGTGTTTTTATGTGTTCCTACTCTTGGTTGTTTGTCAATCAATTAATATTTATCTAAATCATTTCCGATATATATATATATATCTCTATATATATATATCTATATAGATATATCTATATATATATA
>CATIWR010438235.1:0-30805 GCA_949677035.1 Omphalea diandra | reverse complement strand
ATATATATTATTTAAGTAAATTTAGTAAGAAAGAATTATAAAAAAATTCAAACTTAGATGCTTTATTTTAATTCTATCATAAATTTTGTTTTGTATCAATAAAATGTGTGCTTTTTATATTTACTTGTTATACTATCTTTTGACTGGATGTCTCAAATTTTGTGATCTAATTAAATCCCTTATTTTTTAAAATTTATTTAATTAGATTTAAAATTAATTTTTTATTCTAATTAAAGTAATATTTTATTTTTCAAGCTATTTAGGTTTGAAGCATTATAAAATTAATGTTTTATATTTTCATTAAAAATAAATTACATTTTAAAAAGAATATAAAATGGTGTTTGAAGTGTATTGATGAAAAGAACAAAATGGTGGAAGCATAAGTTTATAGGTTGGAGTAGAATTTTTGGTGGACTTTTTCTATAATACTTTATTTAGGCATTTTAGTCTTTTTACTCTCTTTTTCTTTATCTTCTCCCTAAACTGACTTCTACTCCATTTTCTTAGTTTTTAGTAAACTCTCTTAAAACCTCTCCTACATCCATGGCAACTAAATCAAGTTTGCTCATCCATCTTTTTCCATCTTTTAAGTAAATTAGTGACTTTCTCCTCTTGATTTCAAGTAAGTTGTAACCTACCATATCTCTTGTATATTTATTCTATGTTTGAATAAGTATGTTTATGGCATTTTTAGCTTGCTTTTAATGGGAAAGATGAAGTTTGGTGATAGTATGCCATGGAGGGTAGTGTTGTCTTTAAAAGGAGTTTTAGATGTATTAGAAATGTATGGGTTATTTCTCTTTGTTCATGACGTTTGATAGTTTATTAAATTTTAATTAGTGTTCTAATATTTATATTTGAGTAGGAAATTGATCTTAATTGGTATTTTACACCTTGGTTAAAGTATTAGTATAATACCTTAGAGCTTTGAAAGATGTTTATATATATATGAATTGATTATATGAGTTATTGCTGATTATTGACTTCTTTCATGTTAATTGGATCCTAAACTTCTTATTTATGATGTGTTGGCCTAGGCCCTAAAAAGGGAAGGGGGGGGGGGGGGGGGGAAGTTGAATTGGTGTTCAATTAAAAAATAAAATGAAGGATAAAGTGGTTAAAAAGTTGAGCAGAAGAAGAGAGAAATTGACACAAGTGTTTATAGTGGTTCGTGTGTTAACTAACCCTAAATCCACTCCCCAATTCCCTATAATTAGGTATTTCACTCAACTCAAATGGTGTTTCCAAGCTCAAACCAAACTTTTACAACTTGTGTTATCTAGGCTCACACAAAAACTCTTACAAGTGTTTTCAACGCTCGCACTTAAAACCTCTCACAAGTGTTTTCAAGGCTCACACTAAAACCTCTCACAAGTGTTTTCAAGGCTCACACTAAAACCTCTTACGATGGTGTTTATTGCTCACACCAAACAATCACTTAAAGCATAAAAAAGAATTGAAAGAATGAGCAGCAAATTTGCAAGAGTTTGGTTACAAATTAATCAATTTTCTTTTTTTTTTTTTTACATCTTTTTGGTGGAGTATTTATAGCTCATATCCACCAAAGACACGTTAGACTAAAACTATTAACAAATCTAAAAAAATGTGCTAGGCAGATTCAACATTAAATGCTTATCAAGCTGAAGTCACGGTCGCTACTAACTTTTCATGGTCGCTAATTTCCAATTTCAATTGAAAATCCTGTTTGTGTCTAATGGCTAGTCCGCGTGTTAGCTTTCCGTTGGTCATCCAGGATAATCTAGTTGTTGTGTTCTAACCACTCTCAAAAGTCGCGGTCGTGAGATATCAATGCCTTGGGCGCGACTAAGACCGCAAATTCCTTTGCTTAAAGAGCAAACTTTAACTGCTTGAGTTGCGGTCGCGAACAAACTTTTGCCCTCACGATTTTTGATCTTCAATGGATAACTGGGACACTTGGCAAGCTGTGGTTGTGGCTTTGGTTCCCTTCTTTGTCAGTATGAAGTTGCGGTTGTGACTAAGGTGAGACACACACCACAACTTTTTCTGTGACTAAGGCTTTCCTAACTTTAGGTGTGTCGCGACAATGAAGTTGTCCATGAATTTCTCTGTTCTAGCTTCATCCTTCCTTGTGACTTATTCGCAGTTGCGATTTCTAATACACTCACCATGAATTATAGTGAACTTTACAAGGTTGGAGATTTGAACTCCATCCAACTTTCAATGATAAAATCTAACTTATAATCTGCAAAACAAAACTTAATGAAATCATTAAAATTGATCAATCTCTATTGTCAAATCAAAAGAGGTTCATGACTTAGGTTAGATCAACTTAGTCCAACAATCTCCCTCCTTTTTGATTTTGACAACTTAGATTAATACTAAGGGAAAATAAATGTATAAGTTTTGAAGTTGTGAAGTTGGAATGGTAAATCATTCAATGAATGCTTAGAAATTTCTAGACAAAGATCAAGGTGAAATTTCCTAAGTATGAAATTTCTAAAAAATAAATTTCTAAAAAATTCTAAGTATTATAAGTATGATGCTCCCTCTCAACTTATGCTATTATTTGCAAGTTATTTTTTGTCCCCCTTAGAATTATATTCTTTCTATCTCTCCTCCTTTAGCAAGATAAAAAAGAGGGTGCATAAGGGAAAAAAAAACAAATGAATAATCAAATAGATGAGTGTTCATAAGGAGCAAAATTAATAACAATGCAATCATAAAAGTAAATTCTATCAATCACATAAGACAAGAAACTTCAAATAAACATTTTTATTCATTTATAAACAAATTGTGGGATCACAATTTTTCATTTAAAAACAAAAAGAAAATACAAAGAAATCCTATGCTAGAATATTGGAGAGTCATCATCATCTTTAAAAGTTTCTTCTTTCTCTTTATTGTTTTCACCTTCGGCTTCATCTCCATCTTCAACTTCTTCATTGCCTTCTTCTTCTTGGGTATCTTCAAATTCAGTAAAATTTGAAAGATGGCAAGGAGGAACACCCAATTTTTCTTGTAAATCCACCATGTCACTATGAAGATGTGAGAGAAATATAAATTGCCTCTTTAACATTCTCATCATCTTGTCCAATTTACGGTTAATGGTGGCAAGAGATAGTTTTGATTTGGATTTTGGTTGAGGAGGGGGGATTGGTAGGGCTCTTTCTTTAATGATGAGCCTTTTCCTTTTAGAGGCTTGGGAAGTTTCCATTTTCTTAGCCCAAAGGCACCCAGGGTATAAGCATATGTATTGGGTGCATGGCTTTGGGGTTTATTAAGTAGGTGAGGTCAAGAAAGTTTTAAGAAGGGAGGACTTTCTTGGTAAGGAATTTTTCATTTTCCTCATCAAGTGCCCCTACGAAGTGATAAATGGCTATTATATGTGAAGGCAAAAGGAATTGGCTTTTAGGTTTAGTGCTCATGTGGATTAATTGATCCACAAGATACCGACCGATTTGGATAGGTTTGTTCTTGACAAGGCAGAATGGAAAGGCTAAGTCTTTTTGAGACACTTTCTCGTTATCATCACCTCTAGCATTTACGAAAAAAGTTATGATACGATAGAGTATCCAAAAAGGTAGGGTTTTTATGTATTTGGCCATGGAGGTTCTAGGGTTGTGTTTGGTTTTAATGGAAAATTTTGACCAAAATTTGGAATATATGACACTAAGAGCGGAGATAATGAAAGGAATATTTTCTCCAGCTTAAAGGTTGAAGAGGGAGGAAAGTTGTTCAAAGGTAATACAATATGGATCACCAAGAGCCCAAAAAACTAACCCATATTGCCTTGCTTGTGATTCTGCTTTGCGACTAAGTTAAACCGTGCATAAGAATTCCCTAACGACTTCTTCATTACCGAGTTCATCTCAAAAGATGAACTCATTCTAGTTCAAGTTCGATAGGAATGCACGAATTTCTGCATTGATTCTAAAAGACTCCAACAGAAATGTAGAAGGGATTTTGTTAGGAAGGATGATTTCTGAAGATTTGGCTTTAAAGCGCTCCTTCTCCTCCTTTGTGATGCCCTTCATTAGATGAAGTGCTAAAGGTACAGATGGTTGATCCACAGCCTTGCCCTTTTCTGCTCTTGAAATCTTCTTGGGAGCCATGAAAGAAGGTAGACAGATTTTGAGAATTTAGAGAGTTTTCGAAGGATAATTGTTTTGGAGTAGGATGAAGTGATAAGAATCACTGTTTAGGGGGTTTATATAGCCATCAAAGGGGTGTGAAAATGGCTAGAAATAGATTTATGAAGAGTTGGAAATGGTTGGCAGTCAAATCACTTAATGGTTTAGCAGTTACTCAAATTCGAGTCAGTGAATTCATGAATTGCGACTGCGGTTTCTGAAAAATGTGAGTAATGGACAAAAATTCCTCAGGAATACGCGCATCCAACGATAAGAAATCTGAAATCTTGATCAAATTCGTGGTGGAGATTGATGGTTGAGACAACAAATTAAAGTTTGCTATCTGGTTGAAATGGACCATTAATTAGCGACTGTGAATAATGAATTGCGACCTCGAATTACAAGTCAACAAGGATAAGAAGAAAAATTAAGTTTTTAAAAAATTCAAAATTGTGATCCACTTGTTGATGCTAAATTAATTGCAATATGTCACAGAAAAACACAAGACATACAATCAACACTTATACAATCAACACATAAGATCAAATCTTTAGTTGAAGGAGCTTCCATTAAGCATTTCTAATTCTCTCTTAATGAAGTTCAATCTTTCTTCATTGAGAGGTTTAGTGAAAATATCTACAAGTTCATGATTTTTGTCAATAAATTCTAACACAACATCGCCCTTTTGGACATGATCTCTAAGAAAATGGTGTCTAATGTTTATGTGTTTACTCCTAGAGTGTTGGATGAGATTCTTCGACAGATTGATAGCATTAGTGTTATCACATTTAATGGGAATGTGATCAATCACTTTTGCCAAAATCCTTTAATTATTGTTTTATCCAAAGGACTTAGGTTCAACAACAACACGCAGCTACATACTCGGCTTCTACGATGGATAAGACAACCGAAACTTGCTTTTTGCTAAACCATGATACTAGACATTCTACTATAAATTGGCAAGTTCCAGAAGTACTTTTTCTATCTAAAAGACTACCTACATAATCCACATCAAATAACCTATAAGACTAAAAGGTGAGTCCCTAGGATACCATAAACCTAAGTTTAATGTGCCATGCAAATATTTGAAAATTCTTTTAACAACATTTAAATGTGACTCTTTAGGAGAGGATTGAAACCTAACACACATGCATACACTAAACATAATATAAGACCTAAAGCAGTTAGATAAAGTAGAGATTTGATCATACCTTGATATCTCTTTTCATTTACCGTCTTACCCGATTCATCTTTGTCCAACTTGATGGTACCACTCATGGGGGGGTTTTTGCTACTTTGCAACTATCGATGCCAAACTTCTTGAGGATCTCCTTTGTGTATTTGGCTTGGTTGAGAAAGTTTCCTTTTTTGGTTTGCTTGATTTGTAGACCAAGTAAGAACTTGAGCTCTCCCATCATGCTCATTTCAAATTCCCTAGTCATACACCTAGCAAAATCCTCACAAAGAGATTCATTAGTAGCACAAAAAAAGAGATCATCAACATAAATTTGTACAATAAGTGTATCATGCTTGTGCCTTTTAACAAACAATACAGTGTCCACCTTTCCTTTATCAAAGTTATTTTTCAAAAGAAATGAACTAAGCCTTTCATACCAAGCTTTTAGAGCTTGTTTCAATAGTTCTATTCAATTTAAAAGCATGATTAGGAAAATTATGAGCTCAAACTAGAAGGTTGTTTAACATAAACTTCCTCCTCAATTACTCCATTTAAAAATGCACTTTTTACATCCATTTGAAAGAGCTGAAAATTCATATGGCATGAAAAGATAAAAGAATCCTAATGGTCTCTAATCTTGCTGCGGGGGCAAATGTTTCATCATAATCTATGCCTTCCTCTTAAATGTAACCCTTAGCAACCAATCTAGCTTGATTCCTAGTGATGAAACCTTGCTCATCTAACTTTTTCCTAAACACCTATTTGCAACCTATGATTGGATGTCTTTAGGCCTAGAGACAAGTTCCCATACCTTGTTTCTCTTAAATTGGTTGAGTTCCTCTTACATAGCAATCACCCAACTTTCATCATCAAGAGCCTTATCAATAGATTTTGGCTCAAGTTGAGAAATAAAAGCAAGATTATTATCTAAGAGATTAAGTTGAGAACTAGTATTTACACCCTCAGAGGTATCACCAATAATCAAATATTTAGGGTGATCCTTGTAGAATCTCCAATCCTTGAGTAGATCTTGATTTGGCTCAACTTCTTGTTGATGTTGTTGTTCCTCATCCACTCTTGATGATTCACCTTCTTATCTTTATCCTCTTTTCTTGTAGTGCCTTCTAGCTCTACTTTTTCAAGGTCACCTATAAGATCACCAACAAAAATACCTTTCCCAAGATCAAGTTCATCAAAAACAACATTCAAACTCTTTAACTACCATAAAACTCTTATTAAAGACTTTATAAGCATTGCTAGAAGTGGAATAATCTAAAAATATACCTTCATTGGTCTTAGAATCAAATTTCTCAACATTATCCTTGGTATTCAATATATATATAGCACTTGCATCCAAATACTCTTAGGTATGATATCTTGGGTTTTCTACCATTCCATAGCTCATAAGATGTTTTATTGAGAATGAGTCTTTTAAAAACTCTATTTGCAATATTACACAAAGTATTAATGGCTTCGACCTAAAAGTAATTCGGCAAAGAATACTCATTGAGCATGGTTCTAACCATTTCTACTAGTGTTCTATCTTTTCTCTCTACAACACCATTTTGTTGTGGTGTTCTAAGAGTCAAAAAGTTGTGAAAAACTCCATTCTCTAAACAATAGGTTTCAAAAGACTCATTTTGAAACTCCTTTCCATGGTCTCTTATAGAAGAAATGAAGTAACCCTTTTCATTTTGAATTCTATTTGTAAAGCTTTTGAAAGCATCAAAGGTATCATTCTTATGAGCTAGAAAGGACACCTAAGTAAACCTAGAATAATCATTAACAAGGACTAGTGCATAATGTTTTCCACCTAAGTTAGCACTTCTAGTAGGTCCTATTAACTCCATATGTATTAGTTGAAGGGGTTTAGATGAACTTACAACATTTTTAGCTTTGTAGGAGGCTTGATGTTGCTTCCCCATTTAGCAAGGACCACATGTCTTGTCTTTAGTGAAGTTTAGCTTGGGAAGACCTTTCATTTGCTTTCCTTTTGATAAGCCTTGTAGTAGATCCATGCTTGCATGTCCAAGTCTTCTATGCCATAACCAAGCCTCATTACTAAAAGACATAAGACATTTGAAAGATTGGTTAGCCAAATTGTCTAAGTCAATTGAGTAGGTATTGCCTTTCCTTTCACCATTGAAAACAACCTCTTCATTCACTAATGTGGTGACTTGGCATTCTCTAGGATCAAAGGTGACTTTATTACCTTTGTCACATAATTGACTTACACTCAAAAAATTATGTTGTAAGCCATTAACTAATAAAACATCATTAATCAAAGAATAACCATTCTTACCAATGGTTCCAATGCCAATTACCTTACCCTTGGCATTGTTGCCAAATGTGACATTTTCACTTTCTTTTTCTTTCAATGCTATGAATATCTTCCTATTGCCTGTCATATGCTTAGAGCATCCACTATCCACATGCCATTTGCTTGATTTATTGGTGGCTACATAAATACCTACACAATACAAGAAAATCATTTTTTATTAGGTACCCAAGCATATTTGGGTCCTAGGAGGTTAGGAGTTGACCTTTAATTTGAGGTAAGCCTTTCTAATATAACAATGAATATTAATATGCCTATACTTCATGCAACAGTGGCAATGGAGTTTAGACTTGTGAGTCTTTCTCCCATGCACAACTTTAATATAATTAGGAGGCCTTCTCATACATTGGTTATATAAGTGCATGCAAGTGCATGAATGATAAGAAGTAGTAGTGAATTGTTTGTGTTTATGTGTGTAAGCATGCTTTTTATTATACATGTAAGCATGATTGGCCTTCATTGAAGTAAGCCTTGAGCCATTTTGTGCTTTCCCTTTGCTTTTAGGCATTGGAAATTTAGTGCTTGGAGCACTTTTCTTCCTCATGTCCTTAACACTTAAGGTTTGAGGTGTTGTTGGTCTAACAAATGTAGTAGGTGATGATGTGGATGAGGAGGCTCCATTAAAGCCTAAACTATGTCTAATTAAAAGTGGCCTTTGTGATACTATTAGGGTATCCAAACTTCCTTGCCCTTATTAAATTTAGAGATAGAGCTTTTAAACTCAATGACTTCTCCTTTTAGGGATTCATTCTCTTTTCTCAATGAAGCTAATGATGAAGATGATTTGGAAAGATTTTTCATTGATTTTTTAAGTTCTTCATTTGAAGTCCTCAATTCACTTACAAGATCACTAAGGGATTTGTAATCATCCTCTAATTTTGAGCATTTTCACTTGTAAGATTTCATTTGTGACTTATACTTGTCACATCTCATAGTGAGAGCTTTTAGAAGCTCTTCATCTACATCATCTAAATTATCATAATCTAAATGAGAATGAGATGAAGTGCTTACCTCATTAGGAGAATCTTCTTGAGCCATAAAGCATATATTGGCAATCTCTTCATCCTCACTTAAGCTATCATCCCAAGTGGCCTTGAAGCTTTTTCTCTTCTCTTTATCCCCTTTCTTCTTCTTTTTTAGCTTGGGACAATCATACTTGATGTGGCCTTGCATGCCATACTCATAACAAGTGACTTCATTTAATCTCTCTCTAGGATTAGGAGTTATCTTTTTGAAGTTTCTTCTTTTAATGAGCTCCTTAGTCCTTCTAGAGAGCATTGCTAGCTCTTATTCTTCCTTATCACTTTTGTCTTGTCTTGAACTAACCTCTACTTCCTTCTCCTTAGAAGTGGACTTGAGTGCTAAGGTTTTCTTTTCATGTTTTTTAGATTTTTCTCCTTTGGCCCCTCATTTTCTTCATCTTCTCGTCTTTCTTTAAGGCTAAATCATGAGTTAAAAGTTTGCCTTTCAAGACATTCATTGCCACCTTCCCTATTTTCAAATTAGATTCTTAGATACTGCACACTCTAGCATTAAACTTTTCAAGAGGCAAAGACTTTAAAATTTTGGAGTTTACCTCATGATTTATGAGAATCTTGCCAAACATCTTTATGTTGGTGACGATTGCTAGGAGTGTATTGGTCATGTCGATGATGCTCTCATTCTCCTTCATTATGAACAACTCCCATTCCATCACATACATTCTAGCCAGCTGGATTTCACCAAGGTGGTGCCTTCGTGATAATTCACTAATGCTTTCCATATCCCATGTGCTATTTGGCAATATTGTGCTCTTCAAATCTCTTCTCTTGAGAGAGAGCTGAGAATAATTGCCATGGCTCTCTTGTTCTTCCCATTTGATCTTCTATGTACTTCAACCCACTCTTATCTAGGAATGAGTTATTTACTCCTATCCACCACTTTGGTGGGTGGCTTCCATTCTTTAACCACAACATCCCAAAGATCCACTACTTTTGCATCAAGATAGATCTCCATCCTGTACTTCCAATGAGTATAGTCATCTCCATCAAAGTAAGGCTTGAGGTGTGAGTGGATTCCCTCTTATGCCATGATCTTTGCTCACCTAATTAAGGTTTGTTTGTGAGACTTGGCTCTGATACCACTTGTTGGCCTAGACACCAAGAAGGGGGGGTTGAATTGGTGTTCAATTAAAAAAATAAAATGAAGGACAAGATGGTTAAGAAGTTGAATAGAAGGAGAGAGAAATTGACACAAGTGTTTGTAGTGGTTCGGGTGTTAACTAACCCTACGTCCACTCCCCAATTCTCTATAATTGGGTATTTCACTAAACTTAAATGGTGTTTGCAAGCTCACACCAAACTTTTAGAACTTGTGTTTTCTATGCTCACACAAAAAGCTCTTATAAGTGTTTTCAAGGCTCACACTTAAAACTTCTCATAAGTGTTTTTAAGGCTCATATGAAAACCTCTCACAAGTGTTTTCAAGACTCACACTAAAACCTCTTACAATAGTGTTTATTGCTCACACAAACAATCACTTAAAATATAAAAAAGAATTGAAAGAATGAGTACCAAATTTGCAAGAGTTTGGTTACAAATTATTGATTTTTCTTTATTTTTTACATCTATTTAGTGGAGTATTTATAGCTCATATCCACCAAAGAGACGTTAGACTAAAACTATTAATAAATCTCAAAAATGTGCTTGGCAGATTCAACATTAAATGCTTGTTAAGCTGAAGTCGCAGTCGCTACTAACTTTTCGCGGTCGCTAATTTCCAACTTTGACTGAAAATCCCTTTTGTGTCTAATGGCTAGTCCACGTCGTTGGTCATTTAGGATAATATAGCATTGTGTTCTAACCATTCTCAAAAGTCATGGTCATGAGATATCAATGTCTTGGGCGCGACTAAGATCGTGAATTCCTCAGCTTAAAGAGCAAACTTCAATTACTTGAGTTGCGGCTGCAAAAAAACTTTTTCCCTTGCAATTTTTGATCTTTAACGAATAACTAGAACACTTGGCAAGTTGTGGTTGTGGCTTTGGTTCCCTCTTTTGTCACTATGAAAGTCGCAGTCATGACTAAGGTGAGACACACACTGCAAATTCTTATGTGACTAAGCCTTTCCCAACTTTGGGTATGTCGCAACAGTGAAGTTGTTCAAGAATTCCTCTGTCCTAGCTTTATCCTTCCTTGTAACTTATTCGCGATCGCGATTTTCAATACACTCACCGTGAATTAGAGTGAATTTTACAAGGTTGGAGATTTGGACTCCATCCAATTTCCAATGACAAAATCTAACTTATAATCTGCAAAACAACACCTAATGAAATCATTAGAATTGATCAATCTCTATTATCAAGATCAAAAGAGGTTCATGCCTTAGGCTAGATAAACATAGTCCAATATGATGATAATTGAGTATTGAATGATTTTTAAAACCTTAGTTGTATTAAGTTAAATACTAATATCTTAATAAGCTTATGATTATTCCTTATGTAAATGAGTTTTAGTTATATGGATAATTAATATAGTTTGAGTTTCTTAATATTATTTGAGTTCTTAAATGTTGTATAACATTTAACTTGAGGTTTAGAGTTATATTCAAGTCTTGAAGGATGTTTTACATTGTAGTTAGGCTATATTTAAATATGGATGGGTTATGATGAGGAATGATTATATTAATGTATTTAAAAGTATAAATTGATGATTATGAAATGATTTAAGGATTATAATTATGGATTACTACATGATTAAATGGTGATATTAATATGATACGATGAATGAGATAAAAGAAAAATATTGGTAATGAACTGAGTATGAAGGATGGTAGTTGAGATATAAGTTCGAGATAATGAAAGTTAAGCTTGCATGCTCAGTTGATGTTTAGTATTTCATTGTCCTTATAAGGGCTTTTGCATTAGTATGCTATATGTTATGTTTATCTTATATGTTTTATGGATAAGTTTGAGTCATTCTCCATATTTTAGATTTTATAGTAATGATGTAATAAATATCTATGCTTAGGCATATGTGTGAGTGAGATGATTAAGAGCAAGCAAGGCAAATGCTAAAAGATAGTTATGTCTAGTAATGAAAGGTGAGGGATTTTAGTTGTTTTTCATTATCCATTGCATACATGCACTATGAGTTTAAATGCATAGACATAGTAGGCCAAGATATGTTAATAAGAAAGTTATATGCATTATTATAAAATGAAATGAAATGCCAATGTAGTGTATAAAATGCCATGTGATGTGAGCGTAGTTTAAGGAAGAAGTGGAAACCTAAAGAGTCATGGCTAGCTTTGTAAGGATAATATGACCAATGTATGAAAATAAAATGTTATAATGCATGATACAACTAGTGAGGAAACTCTCCCATGTAAAAGAAAGATGCGACTGGTGAGGTAACTCTCCCGCGAGTATGGCTAGTGAGGAAACTCTCATATGTAAGAAAGTTAATTAACCCAAGTAGTGTTTCCATAAACTTGTCTGCTTTTATATATAATGTTATGCTATGTAAATATTGTATGCGAATGTTATTTCTTGTAAATGTTGCATGCAAATGCTATTTCATGTAGGTAGAAATACATTCATGTTAAGCCACGTGGGCATGCATATGGATAATATAAATTCCTTAATGACTTTTCGACAAGGAGCTCACCCCTGCACATACAGATTATTTTGTAGGATAAACACATGATTGATATCATGATTATTAGCTAACGATTAAAGGTTATAAATGAAATTTTTAAGTCATGTATCACCAAATTTTAAGGCACTATACTATTTCTTCGTAGTTGCATATGATGGTGATATATACATATAATTAAAAGAGTTATAAATGTATTAAGCAAATGTTACATTATATCCTGCTTCTTAGTAATCTCCATAAAGTATAAGCTATGAATTATGTGATATGCATATGTTTAAGGTCAATATAATGTAAAATGATTATGATGCACGATTAATGTAAATGATGTTAAGGCATACTAAGATTTATGGCCCATATAAGATAAAAGTTGAATGTGTATGACAATGGAAAGAATGTTATAGTTAGAATGACCTAAAGTGAACCCTTGATTCTAGGATTATCCAAATGAGAGAATTTTAGGTTTAATAATATCTATATAACAAATAAAAAGAAAAGGAATCAGTTGGTGAGTCTAGATTCCTTCGATCATGTAATAATAAGAAATAAATTAAATGACCATAGTATAATATAAATAAGTGTTTTTATGAAAATTTTAGGATTTAGTTTAGCTTAAATACCTACTTCCCAATTGTATTATCCTAAAAATCTAACATGGGGTAAATGAAAGCTATAAATATTTATGGTCCAATAAGTATAAGTTTAAGATTCAAGCTATCAGAGAAATAAGGAATGAGCTTTAACTGTGAGTAATTAGGCTTGCTATGGGTTCTGAAGGTTTTAAAACATTCCTGTTCCCTGGCACTAGTATGACCTGGAATCCAAGTCCTGATAATAACCAATAATTTTTCATTTGATTATAAGGATGTTGTTTTATATTGGTTAAGTTTTAATTTCTTAATATTTAATTATTAATATTATTATCTTGACCTAAAATTAGACTGGGATTGATCAAAAATTAATATTAAATTAATCCATACAATATTATCTTAGAATGACTTAGAAGGGGTGATGGAATTGAATAGGGTAGTGGCAAGTTGAAATCTTTTTTAAGAGTTGGAGAAACGAATCAACCATACAATGATATCAAGTTTTATAGAGGTTTGACTTGTGCCAAACTTACGTCCACTCCTTTGGTTCCTTACTACAGAGTTCCACTAACTAGATAGCTTAGAATTTGTATCAATAACCTTTATAAAATGAATTTAAATAAGCATTACTTAAGCCTACCTAAGTTGAAATTTTGGCAACACTTAAAAGCTTAGACAAGTAGTTTCTAGGCATTACTCAAGGTTTCCTTAGATAGTTTACAGTTACTATCCTAGACCTTTCATAATGGTTATGGTTTAAGGTTGAATCTAAACCCCGTACATATTCTCATACAAGTTTGTAAGAATTATAAAAGGAATACTATCACAATAAGCATTTATAACTTAAAAATGAACTTACAGTTAATAATTCGCTTGAGAGGGTTGAGTTTCTATGATGACTTTGAAAGCTTAAACATCTTCTTTCCTTTAAAGATAATTCACATGAGAGCTTAAACAAGCTTAATTTAAAGGCTAAATTTTTTTCATGTTTTAGATCACTCTTTTTAGCTTGAAAATTCTCATAAAAGTAGTGCTCTTTCAATTGGACTATTTTCATATTGAATCTTATGTCTTCAATTCTTTATATTTGAGGAAATGAAGAAACTAGCCATTAGACTATTGTTAGACTATCAATATAGATGTTATGAAAGTTTAACCCTTTTTGGTGAGGTTTAACAATTGTTAGGCTTGATTGATGACTGTGGCTATAACTTTAATGATTATTAGCTATATATTAACTTGCTTATACATGGCTGTTGGGGTGATTCAATGCTTGTTGGTACTAGTTTTAGAAATGAATTTTGTGTATTAGCTTTCTCATTCCTCATCTAACAGTCATTTTTAATGATCATTAGATTTGGTTGATTTGTGGGATGTTCGTTGATGAGATGTTCCACTATAGTTAGGCTATCTAAAAAGTTTAACTACTTCCACTATTTTTTTCCATTATTGTTAGAAATCTCAATCTCCTATTGGAATGTGTTCCACAATTGTTGTCTTAGTGGTCCATGCCTATTATTGCATATAAAAAGTTTAGTTAGTTTCATAGGACTTTTCCCACGAGCATTGTAAAATTTCAACACTCATTTGTTTATCTTTAATGATAATTGGTGCACTTTCCATGGTTATTTGCACATTTAGAAAATCTTTCTAGTTTTTTTTGATTTTCTTATGTGTTTTTTCATTGGTTGTTGAAATGCTTCAACAGTCGTTACTAACACTCAATAGTTGTAATGACATTCACTAGTTATTGGACTACTCCCACCATGGTAAATAGTGTTTAAGGTTCCAATACTTGATCGATTGGCATTTATATCTACCTTAAGTTAGGAACCGATCTAACCTTCTTATGAAATGGTAAATTGAGGGACCTATAAGATAAAACTTTAAGAACTTACATAAGTATTATATCAAAACCTGTTTATAATCATCAAAATAAGAATTTAATATTAGGAAGGTTCAATATTCATTTCCCTTTTTGATGATGACAAATAACCATATACAAGGTAGTCATAACAATTAAGTTTTGTTACAATGAAAATTCCCTCTTATCTTTAAAATTGTCTTAACTCCCCTTTTTGTTTTCTATGTATATTCCTCATATACTTGCTAATTTTTTCTCCACTATGTCCCATTATTAATGTCTCTCCCCCTTTGTCATTTCAATATTTCACTATTGACCTTTTATCCCTTTGTCATGTTATCAATATCTCTCCCTCTTTATCATTTCAATATTCTATTAATCTTTGTCATTATAAAATTTAAATTTGGTTTTTCTCCTCACTAATTCTCTTCACTATCTCTCTCCTTTTTTATTATAAAAAATAGTATAACAAAAATAGAGATGAGTTAAGCATTTGAATCATATGAGAAAATCATATAAAGAATGAGTCATTTTAGTAAGCATAAGAAATATCATAGGTAACATATGTAGTTCATTTTCATGAGCATAAATTTTTTTTAAGTAGGTTTGAAGTAAGGGAATGATTGCTGAGGGGTTTGGATCAGATGAAGGAGAGGATTTGGGAGAAGAAAGAGGGCTGGAAGTGGTCTTTTCCTATTGCTACTACAACTACTACTGCTATTCATCAAAGTCAGTGCTAGGATAAAGGTTTAGACTTTTACTATTTAGTTTAAGGTCTAGTTTACATCCTTAACCTGAGTTTTGAGCCTATTGAACTTGGCTTAAAGAGAGGTGACTTGGGTTTCTATCCTTCCCATGGTAGCATTCAACAAACTCAGCTGTTGGAATACTTTTTTCTTCAAAGATAGAAGATGAGCTAGGTTGTAGAGTTTGACTTGAGGTACAAATCTTTATTGATGCCTTCACACCTGGTGTTGCCACTTCTTCCAAGTTCTCATCTTCTTCCTCAATTGCATTATTTGTATCATCAATGAAGACAATGAAGCCATTGTCTTACCTCTTGGGAATTCCCATGCTCAAGAGCTTTTTCTCACTAATGGATTAATTTATAGATAGCAGCTAAAGATTGATATTGTTATCCTTTATCTCCTCCTCTATTTTGGGAATGGCTTTGATAAATTTAGCAATTTTTATGATATAATGTGCCATTACAAATGCATTGGATTTGTCAGCATACTACTCTAACCTATCAACTAACATCTAGGGAGTGTCAACCTTTTTCTTATTGGCCATGCATAAAAGAAAGAATAAGTCTTAGGTGGTGCACTTCCCATTTGATTGTCCCATGCCGTTTATGTTCCATATTATGAAATGATTGACAATCCTTAAAGCTTAACTCTTAATTTTGGATGCCTTGTTATTGTTGGAGTTGTGGGCAAGCTTCCATTAATGATGAATTTCTAAAATCCATTAAACCCTATATTGAAAATAGGCAACTACTATGAGTACTCTTCATTTATGACCTTTAGGTAATTTGCCAAATCCCTAAGTGCATTTTGTATTGCTTGTCGAATAACCTAAATTTGATGGAGCCTAGTGTCTCTATCTTGTCACATTCATCATCTGGCACCTCTAGGTTAGCTAGGAACTCAACAATCAGCTCAGAGTAGGATGGTTATTTGATTCTTAAGAAGAATGTCTATCCAATAATTGTCAACTAGCTTATACCTTTTAAGATCATTCCAATCTAAGAATTTTCCTCCACTTATCTTTTATTTGGATATCATTTTTCTTGAATCAATCTCCTTTTTTATTTTGAGAATTATTTTAGGCACACTTGCTTGTTAGATCTCCTTATCAGTGTGATATGTTTCTCATTTAAAGTGTACCTTAGTTTTCCCTTTGCCTTCAAAACTAGTTTTTGGTTTCTTTGGAATTGGAGTAGATAAGGACTTTATAGATTTAGATTTTATTTCTTAACATCTCAAAGAGAGGCTGAGTCTTCCTTTGAGCTTCGGCTCGAATTTGGATGAATAGTAGTTTTCTTGTAACACTTAGTAGATGAAATTTTAGAAGTCATGATTTTGAGTTTAAAATTAGAGGAAGTTTTGATGGTTCTTATGGAGTTCGTAAGATTGAATTAGCAAGAAAGACGAGTGAAATTTACAGATAGAAAGCTTGAGAGAGAAGAGGAGTGAAATTTACAAATAGAAAGCTTGAGAGAGAGAATTCAAAAGTAAGTTTAAAAATAAAGCATAACAACTATGTATAAAATGCCTATAGAATATGACTATTGGGCATGTCGATGGCCACTTCAAATTCTTCAATGACCATTAGACGTAGCTATTAAGCTAGATTAATTCCTTTTTGCTCCCCCAACGACCATAACTCGTTTGCAACCATCATTAAAAATACTATTAATAATCGTAAGTATTCTGTATGATCTTAGATTCCATCTAACATTTTTGCAATAATTTTTGATCACATCTGACGATTGTTGGCCATCTCACAACATACGTCTTCTTAATAAAAAACATTTTTAAAAATAATTTTTGAGAGAGAGGTATTTTTAAACAAAATTTTATTCATGAATGTAATCAATTAAATCTAATGATGAAATCATGACCTTAATTGAATTTGAACACTTTAATTGAGATAATTCACTCGTAAATTATCAAACATAAAAGTCTTAATTGTGATTAATCATACAACATACATAAGATCAAGTATCAAAATAGTGTTGAGAGATAAACTTGGTTTCACTCTTAAATAGGTCTTCCATTAATCATTCCTAACTCTCTCTTGATAAATTACATTCTCTCATCACATAGAGGCTTAGTGAATATATCTACCGATTGATGGTTAGCATTAACAAATTGAAAAATAACATCTCTATTATTAACATTATCTATCAAACAATGATACCTAATATCTATTTGTTTACTCCAAGAATGCTAGATAGGCTTCTTAGTTAAATTGATTACACTAGTGTTGTCACATTTTGTGGTAACATAATCAATAATTACTTTATAATCAAGCAGTTATTGTTTCATCCAAAAGAATTTTGCACAACATATCCCAACTATAATAAATTTAACATATGCAGTTGAAAAAGCAATTGAGTTTTGCTTCTTGCTACTCTATTGCAGTAAAGATTATCTTACTAATTGACATGTACCTAATATGCTTTTCCTGTCTAGGGTGAACTAGCAAAGTCAACATCTGAGTATGTTTTTAGATCAAATGTAGATGATTTAAGGTACTGAAGCCTTAAGTTTGCTATACCATTTAAGTATTTCAAAATATGTTTAACATGTAATTCTAACTCCTTAGGATTTGATTGATATCTTTCACATAAACAAACATTAAACATAATATTTGGCCTAGAAGCTATGAGATAAAGTAAGCTACCAATCGTACCTCTTTATAGCTTTTCATATATTGCCTTGCCATTTTCATCGGTGTCAAGCTTTGTGTTTGTGCTCATTGGTGTCTTACATGGCTTGCTTATGTTTATGCCAAATCTCTTTAGCAATTCCTTAGTGTATTTAGCTTGATTGATAAAGATTCCTTGCTTTACTTATTTGATTTGTAAACCAAGAAAGAAATTGAGATCTCCCATCATGCTCATTTCAAATTCATTTTTCATTACTTTTAAGAAATCTTCACATAAATAAATATTAGTAGCATTAAAGAAAATATCTTTTACATAAATTTGTACAATTAGGATATCCTTTTTGTGCTTCTTAGTGAATAGTGTGGTGTCTATTAAACCTTTTGAGAAACCTTTCTCTAATCAAAAGTTAATCACTCTCTTAGACCAATTTTTTTGATCTTGTTTAAGGCTATATAATGCCTCAGTGAGTTTGTATACATGATTTAGTTGTTCCTAGTTTTGAAATCAGGAAGTTGTTCTACATACACTTCCTCTTCCATAAACCCATTTAAGAATGTGCTTTTAACATCCATTTGGAAGAGTTTAAAATCCATGTTTACAACAAATGCAAGCAATATTTTAACTACTTCTAACCTTGTAAGAGGGGTAATGGTTTCATCATAATTTGCACCATTTTCTTAGTTATTACCTTTGGCTACTAACCGAGCCTTTAGTTATGGCACCTCAGTCATCTAACTTATTTTAAAGACCCATTTTATTCTAATAGTGGAATGATCTTAAGGTTTTGGAACTAAGGTCTATACCTTGATCCTTTCAAATTTATTAAGGTTTTCTTACATACTAAGAATCCATTGCTCATCCATAATAACCTCGTCTATATTCTTAGGTTCCGTAAGAGATACAAAAAGTAAGATTATTACATGTATTCCTTAATGATGATCTAGTTGTTACTTGATTAGATTGATCATCTACATTAAGTTTCTTTCAATGATCTTTCTAATGTATCCAATCCTTCTCACGCTGATTATGCTTTATACTTGGAGTGGTAGGAGGTGGGATCTCATTTGTGCCATTATTTTTCTTTTGTTACTTCTCCATGTCTTTCTCATTGTCTCTAATGTTAAACTCATCCATAGGACCTACTAGATCATCAACATCTTCTTTTCTTGAAGAAGTTGGGTTAGATTAATCAAATACCATGCATTAACTCTTTTGTAATAAGAGTTCTCTTATTGAACACTCTATATCCTTTACTAGTTGTACAATAACCTAAGGAGATACCTTCATCAGATTGTTAGAGTCAAATTTTTTAAGATTGTCTTTAATGTTTAAAATGAAACACTTATAACTAAAGACTCTAAAAATATAAAATCTTAGGTTTTAAACTGTTCCATAATGCATAAAGAGTTTTCTTCGAGATAGGTCTTACTAGAACTCTATTGAAAACATTGTATGAATTATTAACAACTTTTGCCTAAAGATTTTTGGTAACTTATACTTATTTAACATGGTTGTTGCCATCTTTTGAAGAGTTCCATTCCTTCTTTGTACCACACTATTTTCTTATAGAGTTCTAGGTGTTGAAAAGTTATGTGAAATACCATATTGATCATAAAAACTTTGAAACTTAACATTTTCCAATTTACCACCATGGTCACTTTGAATGGCTGTGATTTTCAAATCATTTTGGCTTTGAATTCTTTTGGAAAAGGATTTAAATACATCTAAAGAAGAATCCTTATGAGGAAGGAATAAGACCTAAGTATACCTAGAAAAGTCATCTACTACGATAAATGCATAATGCATGCCTTTTAAGCTAACTGTCCTTTTGGGACTAAAAAGATCCATTTGTAATAATTGTAGAGGTCTTGTAAAACTTACCTTGTTCTTGGCTTTAAAAGAAGATTTGACTTGTTTACCTCTTTGACATGCATTACAATTCCTTCTTTGGTGAACTTGATCCTTGTAAGTCCTTTCACCAAGTTCCTTTCCCTTAGTTTATTGATTAGCTCCATGTTTACATGTCTTAGCCTCCTATGCCATGTTTTACCTTCATCTACTATTATAACTAAACACTTTACATTATGGTTAGTGAAAAAATTCATATTAATAACATAAACATATTATACTCTTTTACCAATAAATAAAGCTTGTTGTCACTCATCCTTGACATATAACAAGCTTCACATTAATTACATAAATATGTTGTACTATTCTACTAATAAATAAAGCTTGTTGTCACTCATCCTTGGCATATAGCACGTTTGTGGTTCAAACATAACCTTTAAACATTTACCACATAATTGACTTACACTCAGAAGGTTATATTTGAGATTATTAACCAAAAGAACCTTGTCAAGGATTGATGAATCAACATTCTTACCTACTTTACCAATACTTGCTTTCTTTCCTTGCCATTATCTTTATAGGAGACATTCCTAAGTCCTTCAATCTTTTCAATTTAGTGAAGAACTTAATATCACCTGTCATGTACTTGGGACATCCACTATCAAGGTACCATTCATCTTTTTCCACTTTGGATTGCAAGCACACCCATAAGATAAAGAAATCATTAATTCTTAGGTACCTAAATTTCTCTTAGGTCCTTAAGGGTTAGCTCTTGTTAACTTCTCATATTCTTTCTAGTAAGGTAATGATATGCAATGTGACCATACATGCCACAATAATAGTAGTCATCATAAAAATATATAGGATTCTTGGCTCTAGGAATGATATGCATAAATTGTTTCTTATGCGTGCATGTTTTTTGTGCAATAAGCCCTAGTGTAGACAATTTAGAAGTGTATCATTGACTTCCAAGATGTTGGATGTGTCCATTCTTTTAGGCTCTTCTAAGAGGCATTGGTGAAATCTAAGTGTATGTCATGCATCATATATGTATGCATTCTGCCTTTTAGGCCTATTGGATTGGTACATAAATGCATGGCTATTTCTAGTGGGAGTAGGTCTTTTATAATAGGATTTTGGCTTTCCTATATTTGTCTTGACATTTTAGTTTACCTTTTGTAGAGCCTTCAATTGTTTAACCTTTAAGGGACTAGCGTCCTTATCTTTGGCTTTCAAAATGTACTTTGAGAGGTAGAAGGAGTTGAGGAGCAAGATGCAATGCATCTTAGTCCATGTTTTATGCAAGGACTCCTTTATGTTAGTTATATGCCCTAGGCCAATTCTTGTAATGGATATTTTCTTAATAATGTCATGGTTACTTTTTCTTTTTCTTTTTTTATTAAATATCACTTTTATATTTTGTTTACAACTAAATTATAAATTCCATGAATAATTAATTCTACCTAATGTCATCAAGTATGTAACTTGATAGTAAAACCTTTGGGTGTAAAGAATTCTATTCTAAATTGTCCTTAGTCAGTCATTATTATTGGGATAATAATGAATGAAAACTAGTATGTGTTTTGATTGATGACTATGTTTTACAAGTCATGAATATATGTTAAGTCAAATGCAGATACATGTTTAAGAAATATTATATTGGACTGACCCACTATGAGGACACTACATAGATAAATAGTCATAAGTGATTCTCATGCAGTAGTCTTAACTTAATCCTCTAACTTGAAAATCACCATCGATTCCAATATGATGAACTTCATGATGTAATACAGTCTGACATTATCTTTAACAAGATGATTATTATATTAGACATGGTGTAAATCATATAAAGGAAAATGAGTGATTGAAAAAGAATTTGTCCCTCATATATTTATGAGAAATATATCTTTAGGCCTCTCGATAAGTTTGATTAAAGAGATTGCATGACCATGTAAAAATGAATTGATAAATGTTATCAATTCATTTTGCATCAGTCTACTTGGAATAGAGAAATAATTAAACTATATAAGGATGACATGATCCATGCCTTGTGTTCAATTGAGATATAATATGACAAAAGTATTATAATACTATTAATAAAATGGGTTAGGTTGGATCATTGACCTTCACATAATTTGGGTAGTCATAATGTCTTGCTAGAGATCATTTATGACTTATAAGACAAAATAGGTTTTGGGCCGCTATCAACATTATGTGAATCTACAGGGTTGTACACGTAGAATTAACACAAAGGGAAATTGGGTTTTACTATTTTCTCTATTTATGATTAAGATAATTAGAGATATTATCTTAATTATTTAGATATCTATTTCATTTTTAAGGTTGAAATGAAATAAAATATTATCTTATCTGTATCTTTTAAGATACAAAGTTGGCATAAATATCTTAACAGTTAAGATATATATGCACATTTAGGGTTCTTGGATAAATAGTGTGAACATTCACATTTTTCTTCATAAAATATTAAAGAAAGAGTCACGTAAACCCTGGTGCTAGTACACTATACATTTTGGAGGTAGCTTGTTCATGTGGATACCTGCATAGGGCGGTCATCCTTTGGTGACATCTAGATCCAACTCTAGGCTTGAGATTGGGTGTTACCGGTATAAACCCCCCTCCCCTCTTTACCTAGCAATGATCATGCATTTCTTATCCAAATCGATAAGGTTTTTGCATCCTTCACTTTAATTTAAGAAAATCCAATGGATCATTGGTGGGTTTCTGATATAGAAAATTTTTATTTTCCACTATGCTTGTTCAACAACACTTTGCACTTCTAGAATGGAGTCCAATTTTTCCTTCTCCATTGAGAATTTAGAAATATTCTCCTTGAGGTTATTGTTTTTAGCCTTAAGTGACTCTACCTCTTTGGTGAGAGAGTAAAGATTGTTAAGAGAATCTTTTAAGGCGTTGTTCTCTTTTAAAGAGAGGAGGAGGATGACTTCAAAGAGTCATAGCTCTTAGTGAGCTTAACAATGAAGTCATAAAGATTTTATATAAAGTATGAGTCAAATGGATTTACCTCATAATTGTCAAATGGATTTACCTCATAGTTGTTAGCACTTTCACTTCCTTCATCACTTGAAGATGTGCATGTTTCATCTTTTATCCCCATCAAGTATAGGTTGGCAATTTCCTCCTCATCAATTGAGCTACCAACTTATGAATCACTAGTGTCATTCTAGGTTACCTTAAGTGCCTTTTTTCCTTTCTTGGAAGGTGTGATGCCTTGATTTCACAATTATGTTCGAATGAGCAGAAACTTACTTATGACCTCTAACCTTTTATCAACCATCAGGGGGTTAAGAGGACAAGGGTCATGTATTAATACAATCTCATAATGTGTTTAGATAATTGGGGGATCATTTTTTAGGCTCCATGATGCTTGAAACCCTTATGGGAAGTCAAATGGTGAACAAAGGATCAAGATTAGGTAATACTTTGGTACCACTTATAATTTTGAATGGAGTTCCACCCGACTTTGATCATGACAAAATTCTAAGCAATGATGGATTCTGAGCCTAATAGGTCAACTAGAAGGCCTAATCCATCTTCACCCTATTGGAGATCAAGTTCAGGAATTGGATACAACATGAGGAAGTAGGTACCCTTAAATCACTTAGATTTAGAGATCTAGCCTTCGGGTATCTTTGGTTCACAATTACAATTTTAGCCATATTATTTAATTAGTCTATATTAGAAAGCCTTTAAACTTTCATCTAATGCATTTCAAGCCAATTACATTATTCACATATTATAATCATTCACCATGGGGTTGGGGATACATTTGTAGGCATAATGGGGTTTACATGCAATTAACTAAATGAATTTTAAATATGCATCAAAAGGTCATTCTAACTTGTAAGATAAAACACATGTTAGTCTCAAATCATAAGAAAAAGAGAATCAAAATAGGCCCTAAAATCCTAGGAAACAAGTAACTCAAATCAAGGCTTGCCTCTATATCTTAAGGGCTAAGTAATCTACCATACTATATCCATGATGTCTTGTGCATATTAACATTTTGAAGGTAAAAAACTATCCATATGGATCATTAAACATATTAAAATAAATGTAAATCATAAGTTATGATAAGAGTAAGAAAATAGCATGAACACATAAAGTATTAACCAATGATATTGCAAATGAAGGTCCAATAGCTTTAGGCATGATCTTAAGGATGTAAATGGTAAGTTCTCCAAAAGAGCTTACAATGTCAAGGGCATCACTAAAAGTACCTTAAGCTATGAGTGAATTCTAGGATACCAAAGAAGATGGAGAGACATTCAAGAATGCCTACAAAGCTTAAAATTCATCTTATTAATCAACATAAAATGGAAAATAAAGGAAGGTAATGGGATCTTAAGGTAGTAAACCCTTACCCATTCATGCTTATTATCACCCAAACAAAGAAGGAGGAGGAATGGCAAGCTATCGTAAAGGAGGCTAGCCCACCTTTCCTTATGATGATGGAAACTAGAGAAATACAATACTTTCATTCCATATGCAAATGGCTCATAAAATTAGGAGGATTAAAGGGTCATAGGAGTGAAAAGCTCCATCCTCCATTTCTCCCACGAATGTAATCCAAAACACACAAGAAATAGGTGAACAAAGCATAAAATAGAGAGATTTGGCACATCAAAACATATATTTGGAATGATCATTGCCCTCTCTCCCCAAAACCAAAAATGAGTGTCATAGGCATTACATCCTACCCCTTTCTTACCGTAGAAGCTCATAACAAATGTAAAGGAACCACAAAAACTCAAAAGGAAAACATGAAGAAACAATGGTAAGAGACTATTGTGAGTAGTGAAAGAGGGTTATATGGAGCAACTGGTGGTTTATATAGCCCGCTTAAGAGTTTGTACAAACACAATAAAAGTTTGCATAAACCTTTGGGACTATAACTTTTGGAAAAGAAAAATAAAAAAAATAAGAAGATAGAGGTGGGTATATTAGTCCTTGATACGCTTTTAAGGATTTCTTACTCTTAGAGGCACTTTGATATAAGGAAAATCCTCCAAATGCTAAGGGAAAAAATGCAAAGTTTAATAAAAATGCTTAATTTTTCCTTGAATGCTTGGTGTTTTATGTTAAAGTTAGTTTTTTTTTGTGCAAGGTGAGATTCTCAAGGTTTGAGGAGAGAATTTTGCACAGTTTTGTTTGGGTTTTCCAAACCTCTCTTTCTCCCATAATAGAAAGGGGATTTATAGATGTAGGATGGGTGTAACTAAGCTTAATGGCTTAGATTACACCTTATCATAAAAGCCCCATAGATAAGAAGAAGGAAAATTCTGTAGAATATGGTTTACAAGTTATCTATATAGCTCTAGGGATGACTGCATAGCTTTTTAGGATTTGATGGTCAAGTGTTCTAAAACATTCTCCTTATCGAGGTTTAAAGGATGCCTTTACAACTAAAAGGATGGTTGTATAAACCTTTAGAGTTAGTTGTACAACCAATAGTTATATTGGGGTTTATGGGCTTTCTTTACAGCTAATAAGATGTCTGTAAAAACCTTTGCAGTTGACTATATAGCTAAAAGTCCATTCCCCTAATTGGTTTTCAAGGTTTTGGATTAATGGAATGTGGGTTTATTTAAGTCATTTCCAAGCTTTTGATGCTTTCCTATGCATTGTATCCCTTATTCTTTGGGGATAATTCAAGTATTTTTTTTGTCATTCAACTTGATCCTAAGGACCTAAAATTTAGTGCACTCAGTTTGTCCTATGCTTTATGGCGCTTGAAAATCAACATTTGAAAAATGATTATTGATCAAGACACAACAAAGCATTAACTATAAATGTAAATACCAAACAGGGATACAAAATATACAACTTCCTTAGCAACTCTTTGAGTGGGTACTAAGGTTCTTAGCATTCCTCTAGCAAGTGCTAGTGTTAAATACCTCCTTCTAGTAGCTCTCAAGTAAGTACTAAGATATACCATCATCTTAGTAGCTTTATAGGAGATACTAAGCTTCCTGGCAGCTCTTTGGAAGGTACAAAGATTAAACATTGCTTTAATAGCTCTCTGGTAGATATTGAAAGTAAAATAGTACATTAACAACCATATTAGCAAATTTTGAAGATGAATATTGTTTCAACAACCCTTTACTAAGTGCTTAAAATGAAATAGTACATTAATAGCCCTTTTGGCCAAGTGATGAACATTGCTTTAACAACCTTTTAGCAAGTGCTGAAAATGAAACATGTATTAACAACCCTTTTAACAAGTATTAGAGATGAAAATGTTGCTTCAGCAGCCCTTTAAAAATGGAAAAAATATATTAATATCTCTTTTGGCAAGTAACAACTCTAAAAATGAAATAGTGCATTCTGGTAGTCTTTCTGACAAATAGTGGGGGAAAATTATGGTTGGGATAACTTCTATAAGACTTGTCTTTTGGATAGGTTTTCTTAGTATTTCATCACGATTAGCTTGGTACATTCTTCAATTCCTAGGTAAAAGGAGGTATTTTATCATTTGAGAGGATTGCATCCCTCATTTTCGTTTTGTTCTTTTTTTTTCTCCTCTTTTTTTTTTTTTTTTTTCATTTCCCCTTTTCTCTTTTTTCTCTTCCCTTTCTTTTTTTTTTTTTTTGGTTCCCTTTCTCTTTTATGATATATTTTAAAGGTATATACACACAAGCCTTGTCTATACATATAACTAATGAAAAACACAAAGGGGTACCAAATTTTTAAAACACGAAGGGGCATTTACTATATATACAAATAACTAGGTTGTTTATACAAACAACTCTGGGGTATATATACCCCTCAATTGACCCGACCTTGTCATTTTTAACCCTTGTTTATTTTCTTCACACACTCTTTCTCTCTGAAAAATTATTTCTCAAAACTTAGTTTCCTAAGCTCCCTTTGTTTTGTGGATATGATGGCCCATCATGATGCCATAATGCTTGACTTTGATGATGTCACTGTGGATTTTCCTGAGGGGTACTATTCTCCTGACGATGATTTGGCAGCTATAAGTCTTTGCTTCAATCTCCTTGATCAAACATGTGCACCTAAAGAAATACCCAAAGGCTTTGGAGCTAGACATGTATTCACACTTGATCTAGGACCCCATTTTCCATTTATTTGGTACTATGTATGGCATAGTAAGTCCTTTGACCATTGTTTATTATTATTTTTTCCTTTATTATTTTATATTTTGCTCTTTACACTGTCATCATCGATAATCTACATACGAACATTAGGTTAGTTCTAAAAACTGAATTAGCTTCTAGGACATTCACATGTGAACTTTTGGGAATGAAATTTTTTATTGTTCATCTGACTTTTGTGTTGCTTTGTGCGTTTGGTTGTCCTTTCATTTTAATGCTTTGTGTCTTTAGCTTTTTATTTCTGCATACCAAAAATTGCCTATATTAGCTATGAATTAATTTAGGTTAGCAAAATACACACCTATGGGCTCTCATAAATTTTAGTATCATTAATTTTGAGAACTTGCCAACCTTCTATGATTTTCCTACCTACGTGCAAATTTATTCCTATGATTGCAACACTTCATGATGCTTGGTTATTGGATTGATTTTGTGAATCAAATTATCTCTATTATTTTTAATTGAAATTTATTTATTTATTTATTATTATTTTTTGATGTTTGTGTGCACATTCATGATGTCTTATTGTGCACATCTAATGTTTTTTTTTTCACATTTATGTATTATTTTCTTACAAGCTTATATGAGATGCTAGTAAAAACCCCAAGCAAGGATGCCTCCATCCAAGCCTGGTATCCCTCAACATCGGCTACAAGCTACTCCCTTGGTTGCTCATCTAAAACCTGTCCAATACCTAATCCTTGAGGTCAATGCACCAAAACATTTGTTTTGGAGGATCTTTAGGCATTAGATGTGCATTAGAATCCTTCCTCTATAAAAGTACGCACCCTTTCAAGTATCGTTCACGTATCGAGGGCCCAATTAGCAATTGTCACTTTTGAGAGCATCTCTTAGGCTCCATTTGCTCAGGTTCCATTTACCCTCGAGCCTTGTCTAGCTAAGTTGGAGCTGCAAGAGAAAAACAAATACTATAAGTATCTTAACAACCATATTTATCATAAAAAATTAATAATTTAATATTTCTATGTAGGAAAACATACCCTATCAATCTTGAGCCCTTTCAGGTGACCACACTTAATGCTGAGGGACATCTTGAAATGTTAGATGTTGCTCTAACACTAGAGGCATATATTGTGAAGGTCCTTATCTAGTAGGGGTTTGCTACCATCGATCAATCCTAATTCGATTGCCAAGCTTTTCAACACAAATTATTAGTAAAGTAGGGGGAATAACTAAAAAGGGGATAAAAAAGTGAATCAAGTGAACTTAAATAGTGCATACCTCAAATACCCATGATAATCGTTAAAGTATGATAACTCCCAACATCATCAATCTAGGAACTTATATAGATGTGCCAATATGGTTGTGGCCTAGTCAAAATAGGACGCCAACTAGAAGTCCTTCATCACCAATGGCAAATAGATCTCTACTATGTCCCACAGATTGGATAATATCACCCTCATCAAGTTGTATAGGAGGAAGCATCATGTTGCCTAGTTAATTGCCTCAAGCGAGCTCTAATTGATAACATCGAGAGTGCCTTGTATGATACTCGAGTTCTTAAAGGAATTCTTCCCCTTTAGGCAGGGAATGAACCCTAACAGCTGATTGATGTAATCTCCCTGTAGCACAGGGTGATACACACCAACATCAGTAAGAAAGGCGATACCAAAACATCTAATCCTTATTAGGGAAGTGAAGTCAGTGAGCATAAAAGTGATCTCACCAATATGAGGCAAATATAATGTATGCATTATGTCCATCCAATGTTTAATCAACACTTGCATCTCTGGAAGGCAGTTGGCCAGGCAATGTTCAATATAAATGAAAGGAGCCAAGTCTGCTTAATCCTAGCACATGCCTATGGTGGAAGCCAAAACCAAATGCCTGTGGGTTTGGTAGTCCCGCCACTTCTATGGAAGGTGACACCACCTTCTAAAAGAGGAGTATTAAGAAAAAAAAGTAATGACACATAAATTAAACAAAATACATCATAGGCCAAAAAAAGAAGGGACAATTATAACCTGCGATTCAAAAGGCAAAATAAATTAATAAAATTAGGAGACAAAGGGGCATGATAACACAAGCAAGGATGAAAATAATAAATTTCAATATTATAGGATTTAGGAATGCATAAGAAATAAGCTAAGAACAAAAACTAGGAAATATTGTGGTAACCCAATAAATTCTCAGAGAAAGTACCTCAGTAAAAATCGTAAGGTATGCATTTATGTATTACCATGCTTATAGGTTGTAGTAGCATTTAAAATTTTGAGATGTCCCTCGGTATCAAGCGTTCTCGCCTTAATGGGCTTAGGATGAATCAAGTACATTTTCCTGCAAAGAAAGATTGAATTGTTAATTTTTTATGATATCTGTGGTTAGGATACTTATAATGGTTATTTTTCTTTTGCAACTGTAACTTAGGTAGAAGGGGATTAAGGGTACATGGAGCCCTAAGCCGGTAGAGGCTGAGAGACTCTCTTATAAGTGTCGGTTATTAGTTAGGTCCTTGATACATAAGTCATACTTAGGCGAGCATCTAATTTTATAGAAGGAGGCTTATGACGTATGTTCAATGCCTAAGTAACCTCCTAAACTATATTTTGGGGTGTTAACCTCAATAATGAGGTATTTGACTAGGCCTTAGATAGGAAGCTAGGGGAGGAGCTCATAGTTGGTGTTGAGGGATATCGAGCTTGAATAGACGTATCCTTTGTGTCTACCACTTGTATTTGATAGTACTTGTAATTTAAGGCTTATGTAGGTATGATGTTGAGGGGAGAAGCTTATGCCATAAGGATGTGATTAGAGGTTCTATCTTCTAAGCCAACTTTAATAGAGGGGAGCCGTAAGTGGGCCTAGATAATAGATACATTGAGCTCCGAGCCTATGATCAAGGCTGAGTTAGATCCACTCTTAAACGTCATGGTAGAGACTTACTATTCCTCCTTCCTGGGTTCAATGATGGCACTGAAGTTGATGTGGTCCTCTTGCTCCTTTGAGCTTGCTCTGACTACTTATATAAGTTCATTCACTTTTAGTACTTTTTGCTTTTATTCTTTACTACTTTTATTGATCATGTTGCTTGTATACAAGTTCCTTACATCTAGGTCAAGCACTAGTAGATCTAGTAGTTGTGCTAAAATGAATGCTCACACAATAAAGGCATAAGATGTAGTGTACATATTTTTACATGTGTTGGACTAAGATGATTAATCCTAGGTTTAGAACCTCTTTTGATCTTGACAAAGTAGATTGATCATCACTAATATTTCAAATAAGTGTTGTTTTTGCAGAAATGAATCAATCTCTCAAGAAGAAATGAGAGGAGTTGAGAAACTCCAAAGTAACATGTTAATCGCGACCACAATCTAGGATTAGCGACCGCGACTCATGTTACTACATGCCAAAACTCAAGCAGGTAAAATCGTAGAGCCATTCTCAGCCGCAACCCTTGGAAAGGAAGAAGCTAAAATGACACAAATGAATTCGCAGTGCAAGTCACGCCTTTGTCGCGACTGCGAATTTCAAAGTAACTTAAGAGGGAAGCAGTCCACAACCACAGCTTGACAAGTGTCCTAGAAGACTGTTGGAAGTTGTTGAATTAGGATAATCAATCCTAGGTTTAGAACCTCTTTTGATCTTGACAAAGTAAATTGATCATCACTAATATTTCAAATAAGTGTTGTTCTTGCAGAATTGAATCAATCTCTCAAGAAGAAAT
>CATIWR010438197.1:0-31714 GCA_949677035.1 Omphalea diandra | reverse complement strand
AACCAGATAGGTTTGTCGATTCCATTATTCAAACTTTCTGTTATGATTTGATTAGATTGGCCATAAAGTCTTTGATAACCATTTTAACCTTGTTGATGCCAATATATTGTGGGGGCCCTTTGATTTGATTTGATGCTTCAGTAAGTATTGCATATGGTATGATATGATATGATATATATGCCAAATACAATGGGAGAGCATATGTCGTTTAATATGTACAGAAAGCTTGATACGACATTGCTATCCCCCATGACATGTTCAACCATATATGTGCATGCATGATTGACCCATATAAATATATATGTCCATATCTTATCTACTATATATGTATATGTACATACAAACACAAAACACTGACATGCCTTTTGAGTGTGATTAATGTCAAATAAATTGCAACATAGTACACTTGTTGTTGGAGTCTCTTTACAGAGAACACATTTATATGAACAGTGGAAAAAACTTTTGGGCAAAAAGTTGTGTATGTGAAGAAGATATAGATGAATGAAGATAATGCAAATAATGGGAGTTGCAATAAATTCTATTTGAATAGAAGGGAAAAATCTGCCTAACCAAACCAAGCCCCTTTGGTCATTTATTTCCTTGAATTGTCTTTTCCTCTGTTCTTTTGTAAGGTGGTTTTATACCAAAGGTATATATATAGATATATGTAAGGACAAGTTCTAAGATGGGAACAGGAAGAAGTAGCTACTTTGATAAAACATGCACTTAATTACCACTATGAGGAAAAATTAATTAATATTATGCATGGCAAATAGATTAAGAGCAGAAGAGAAGTTATTTTAAAGGAAGGGATTCTTTTTTATTAAAGTTTGAACTCATAATCTTTATTTTTTTTAATAACAAAATAGATTTAGATAAGTGCAGTTTCATTAGATGTATAATTTTCTGATTAAAATCTAATATTTATGTTTTAATCAATAATTATAATTATGTGACAGTAAAAATATGTTTTGTAGAAAATTTTATTTTGTTAAATTATAATATTTTTAAGTTTTGGAAATATTTTAAATGCGTTGAAATAATTTAGTTATATATTAATAAAGTTTAATAATTATTGAAAATTTTTAAATATTGATTTATATATCCAAATTAATTTTTAATTCAAAAAAATTATAATTAATTAGAAAAAATTCTTCTAACTTGTCTTAAAATCTATTATTGGCAATAGCAATAAGTTAATTTGCCTGCTGACAACCAACAATCCAATTGATGATGTGTACAACACTCTATTCAGCAATACAACTCACCACCATGCATATGGGATTGAACCCATCAATCCCCGTATATAGTGTTGTTATTAATCCTGTAGTGCCTCATGGTCGAGTACGATCTCTTTAGAACTTCAAAACAAGAATGATGCCCAGGGACTGGACTACGACCTCTTTCTGCTAGATTCCCATTGGAAGATTCTTTAAAAGAGGACGGCTTTCTAGCATGGGTTAGCCCAATGCAAGGGGCCAATGGACAAATTTTAAGGACAATTTCTATACCCAAAGTAGCATCTATAGTTATATATGCACATACATTAATTATCCGGAGCTTAGATTTTATGTCATCTATATGATAGTTCCTGCCTATCCAAAAAAACAGGAAAAAATGATAGTTGAGGATTACGGACTCTAGCAATACATGCAGAGAGAGAGAGAGAGATAGAGATTTTATATGATTATTCTATAATATTGAAATTTTGATTTCATAACTTATTTTTTATGGAACTCCATTAGAAAATATATAATTAAAAAAATTTAAAATTTTTCTGCAAAATTTATAATTAATATAACTATAATTTGAATTACACAATATCTTATGTGTGTATTTCTACATCTATTTTCTCATATGTGGTTATCTACAATATTATAATCACTAGATTATGATGCATAAAATTCTCTCATATATAAAATATTTTATTTAGTTAGGTATAATTATGAATTATGATATATTTAAGATAATAATTCTATTATATTGTATACCAAAAATATGTAGTTTAAAAAATATTTTTTATAAATAAATTATTTTTCATAAATCAAATAGATAAAAACATTACTCATTCATAACATAAGTCTGCTGTTTAAAGTGCAAATAAAAGAACTGAAAAACAAAATCATTCTATAGTATTATTTATATTTATTATTTTACATTTGACAAAAACTACTATTTAATAGTTTTATTTCTCACAAAAATATTATTAAAAAATAAAAAAGAATCAACAAATGGTATTTTTAAAAAATAATAAAAGATATTTTTATTTATAACCAATCATGCAATATCTACAAAAGAAATTAATTTTATGATATATAGTATTAACATGAAATCAATCATCAACACTATTAATAATTGTATGTTAGCTTAACTTCTAATTCATAATTCTATTTTCGCCATAAATTCTTCAATCAGTTTATTTTTTTTATCAATTATGGAAGATCTCTATGAAATATGGTGCTATAACATAATGTGCACAAAAATTCATATAGTATACCAAAATATATGCCTAATAATATATCATAATATATTACTATATAATCAATCTCAAAAAATTATATTAAAAAATAGATAAAAACTCTCACTAACAAAAATAAAATAACAAATCTAAAATAACACTCCAAAAAAAATAGAGACAAAACAAAATAAAAATTAATAAATATAATAAAATAGCCCATTTTATTAAAGAAAATAAAGGAAATGAGAAAAGGAACTTGTCGTAGATATAATATACTAGCGATAGTTCCAGAACACTAACACTATGCACAAATAAATGTTAATCCAAAATGGGAAGGGAAGAGAATAAAAAGGGAACTAAATAACAACTATGTTTATTTATTTAAATTTTTTACGAAGAGAGGAGAATAAAAGAGGAATGATTTTTCTTCATTCCCTTTGAAGAAGTTTACACCCTAATTTAGGTGTAAAAAAATTCAATTCACGAGAAAAAAAATGATATATTGTCTTTTTTATCCTTGAAACATGTAATTTATCATTTATCAATTTGATTTTTTTCATTTAATATTTATTATTCCTTTCTCCTCACTTTTTTTCAAACAAAATTAACACATTTATCCTCCATTCTCTTGCCCTGTGTTTGATGCAAGAGAAATTAATCAAGAGAAATCAAGAGAAAATAACAAAAATTTAATTTATTTTTTGTTGTTTGGATCTCTTATTTGCATAAGAGAGAAATTCAAATTCATTAAGTATAAATTTACTTTTTTTAACTCATTTAAAGAGATAATATATGAAGACATACTAGGTTTGTTTCAATAATTAAATATATCATTCATTTTTTAATTTTACATTTCTCTTTATTTCTCTCCAAAATGGAGAGAAACTTTTATTAATCAATTTTCACTCCAATTATATCCATTTCTTTTATTTTCTCTCCAAAATGGTACCTTTTTAGAACAATAAAAGATATTTTCATTTATAAACAATCATACAACATCTACAAAATTATTTTTATGATATATGGTATTACCATTAAATTAATCATCAACACCATTAATAATTGCATATTATCTCAACTTCAAAGTAATAATTCTATTTTCACTATAAATTCTTCAATAATTTTGCATTTTTGTCAATTATGAAAAATCTCTATGAAATATGGTATTGTAACGCAATATGCACTAAAATTCGTATAATATACCAAAATATATACCTAATAATATATCATAATATATTACTATACAATCAATCTCAAACACTAAAATTATATAAAAAAACAGATAAAAACTCTCACTAACAAAAATAAAATAACAAATCTAAAATAAAAACTCTAAAAAAATAGAGACAAAACAAAATAAACATTAACAAATATGATAAAATAACCCATTTTATTAAAGAAAATAAAGGAAATGAGAAAAAAAACTTGTTGTAGATGTAATATACTGGTGGTAATCTCAGAACACCAACACTATGAATAGATAAATGATAATCCAAAATGGGAAGGGAAGAGAATAAAAAGGGAACTAAATTACAATTATGTTTGGTTATTTAAATTTTTTAGGAAGAGAGGAGAATAAAAGGGGAATGATTTTTTTTTATTCCCTTTGAAGAAGTTGAAATTAGTTACACCCTAATTTAGGTGTAAAAAAATTCAACTCACAAGAAAAAATGATGTATTATCTTTTTCATCCTAAATGTAAACTTGATCATTTATCAATTTGATGTTTTTCTTTTAATATTTATTATTACCTTTTCCTCACTCTTTTCCAAACAAAATTAACACATTTCTCCTCCATTCTCTTACCCTATGTTTGACATAAGAGAAATTAATCAAGAGAAATGAAGAGAAAAGAAAATAAATTTAATTTATTTATTGTCATTTGAATCTCTTATTTGCATAAGGGAGAATTCAAATTCATTAAGTATAAAGTTACTTTTTTAACTCATAGAAAGAGATAATATATGAAGACATACTAGGGGTGTTTTAGTAATTAAATATATCATACATTTTTTAATTTCACATTTCTCTTTATTTCTCTCCAAAATGGGGAGAAACTCTTATTAATTAAATTTCACTCAAATTATCTTCATTTCTTTTATTTTCTTTCCATTATTTACAAACCAAATAAGTGAAATAATTTTAATTTTTTTCTTTTTATTTTCTCTAACCAAACAAAGGATTAGAGACTATTTATTATGTAATCAAATACAAATTGTAAAAAAATTTATCTTTTCCTCCATTCAACTCCTTCCACTTTCTTTTAAAATACCTTCATGTTTCCTTCTTGCCACATTATCATGAATCTTCTAAAGGAGAATAGTAATTGTTTTCAAAGAAAAAAATGGCTAGGAGTTAAAAAAATAAAAAAATGATACATTAATAATTCAAATAAAATGAAAAGTGGTAAACATGTCAAAAGAGGAGAGACCGGAACCGGTGGACAACACGCGCCTGTGAAACCCCGCGCACAATTTCCCGCCATCGCCAATTCGTGGCGCAAACAGATAATACCTAATTAAAATCGCACTAACACAACAACTAGCGAATTGTTGATATTGAGCGAATGGAAGAAGAGAACAAGCTGCCGGAGCTGAAGCTAGGTAATGACCCGATGCTCTAAAACCTTACAATTTCTTCAATAATTCAGATGATCGAGAAATGAAATGATATTGATGTTGTAATTGTATCAGATGCTAAGCAGGCTCAAGGATTTCTCTCATTCTTCAAAACCCTACCCCATGTAAGAGTTATTTTGATATTAACATTATTTTTGTATATTAATTATGTTAATCAAGGAAAAGTTTGTAATATTTTAGGGTTATGTTTTGTTATTCGCAGGACCCCAGAGCAGTTCGGATATTTGATAGGCGGGTTAGTTCATGTTCTACTGCCTGATTGTTATGTTATAGATTATGGTTTTTATTTTGATTTTCCTCTAGTTGTTGGATTTTAGTCTGGGTATTGTGAAATATTCTTCTTCATGTTTCTTCTTTCATCTCTCTTTCTCTCTCTCGTAAGTAAATCTAAGAAAAGCCGCAGCATTGCAAAAGGAAAAGGGGGATTGTCATTTCTTATATTGTTTCGGGGACAAAATTTCTGTTCTGCAGTACAAATTTCACTAACAACTAGTTTGGAAGGAGCCCAATATCATGTGTTGGGAATTACTTGAACTTGCGGTTAACTATGCAAATTTCCATATTCAGCAGTATCTGAAAGAATTGATGTTACACTGTGTTTGTGATGCTTGTTTTGTTTTATTATGATGGAAATGATCCACTAATTGCTGTTAAATTTAGAAGACTTGCCACAACTAACCTGCTTCTTTAGAGATATTAGTGCCTGTTCTTCTTTAGTCAAGTTTATATGGCTTTCGATGTGTGTTATTTTCTTTTTTTCTCTAATGAGTGTAGAAATATTTCACTTTCCTCCATTTGAAATATTGCTCATCATTTCTCAAGTTGATTTGGATAAATGTGTAGGATTACTACACTTCACATGGTGAAAATGCAACCTTCATTGCAAAGACATATTACCATACTACTACTGCTTTGCGGCAATTGGGTAGTGGACCTGATGCCCTTTCCAGTGTGAGCATTAGTAAGAATATGTTCGAAACAATTGCCCGAGATCTTCTGTTGGAGAGAACAGATCACACCCTTGAGCTCTATGAGGGTATTGGATCCAATTGGAGGCTGGTGAAAAGTGGGACTCCTGGAAATCTAGGCAGTTTTGAAGATGTTTTGTTTGCCAACAATGAAATGCAGGATTCACCGGTGGTTGTTGCAGTCATTCCAAACTTCCGCGAAAATGGGTGCACGGTCGGGCTAAGTTATGTTGATTTAACAAAAAGAGTCCTTGGATTGGCCGAATTTCTTGATGATACTCACTTTACTAATGTGGAGTCAGCTTTGGTTGCTCTTGGTTGCAAGGAATGCCTTTTGCCCACTGAAAGTGGTAAATCCCGTCAATTTAGAACTTTGCATGATGCTCTGGCCAGATGTGGCGTGATGCTAACAGAAAGAAAGAAAAATGAGTTCAAAACAAGGGACTTAATGCAGGATCTTGGTAGACTTGTCAAAGGTTCCACTGAACCAGTTCAAGATTTAGTTTCTGGTTTTGAATTTGCATCTGGTGCTTTAGGGGCATTACTGTCTTATGCAGAATTACTTGCAGATGAGAGCAACTATGGAAATTATACTATCAGAAAGTACAGTCTTGACAGCTACATGAGACTGGATTCTGCAGCCATGAGGGCTCTTAACGTCCTTGAGTGCAAAACTGATGCAAACAAAAATTTTAGTTTATTTGGTCTTATGAATAGGACTTGCACAGCTGGAATGGGGAAAAGATTGCTTCATATGTGGCTGAAACAACCCTTATTAGATGTAAATGAAATCAATGCTAGACTGGACTTGGTACAGGCTTTTGTAGAGGATACTGCACTTCGCCAAGATTTAAGGCAGCATCTGAAAAAAATCTCAGATATTGAGCGATTGATGCACAATCTTGAGAAGAAGAAGGCTGGTTTGCATCATATTGTGAAACTTTATCAGGTGGATTTCAATTTTCTTTTCCATGTCTTTACTTATTCCAACTAGGTTTAATGAAGTCTTTGCTCTTCTCAAAAAAAAAAAAAAATAAATAAATAAATAAAGTCTTTGTTCTTATAATGGCTTGGTAATGATATTGGCAACCTGCTGAAAAGTCCGATTGTTTTGTTTTCATATTAAGTTGACTAATGTTTCTTACATATTGTTATTGATTCTCCATTCATTTTTGGTTAAGGATGATTATATGGTCTCATGAGGGTGGAATTATTTGTTGAGCAAAATGAGATTCTGGCTGAAGTGTAAGTCAGAATTTTAAATGTCAAGTCTGATGTATTTTTTGTATGGCTGTCAAGTGATTGAAATCCTTGTTAGTGGAATTAGGTGAAATGTAAAAGATGCTTGTGTATAGGACAGGTAATTTATGGTAAGTGTTTAGAAAAGTATGATTAAGGTATTTTGTGTAGTAGTTGCTAATCATTGTACTAGAAGATTTGTAAATTTAGGCTATATAAGTCTCAGTCAATAAATGAAAACTAATGTATTTAGTGTTCCATTTTCTGCAATTCAGTTTCTGTTCTTTGTATGTGTGTGTTTGTGTTATTTTCCCTACCATTTCCAACATTACCACTGCAGAAAGGAACTTCTTGATGGTATCTACTGTTTCTGCTTCACATTGGGTATTCCTGCCTTCTAAGCACTAACTTTTCCCTTGATTTTCTTGATGCTAGCTAACTGCAGTATTTGAAGGCTACGTACTTGGTCACTTTAGGTTATTATTTCATTTTTGCGTATTGAAATGATTATTACATGTTTTTTTGTCTGAACCTATTTTTATACCTTTAGATATTTGTTTATCAATGTTTTAGTTAAGAAGTCTTTGTTTGTAACTGGATGGGTCTTTTGGATGCAGTCAAGTATAAGACTTCCATACATTAAAAGTGCTCTGGGACAGTATGATGGACAGTTTTCATCCTTGATCAAGGAAAGGTATCTGGATCGCCTCAAGTCATTGACTGATGATGATCACTTGAATAAGTTCATTGCTCTTGTGGAAACTTCAGTGGACCTTGATCAACTTGAGAATGGGGAGTATATGATTTCTCCAGGTTACGACCCTGCGTTATCTGCTTTGAAAAATGAGCAAGAGTCATTGGAGCACCAAATACACAATTTGCATAAACAAACTGCTAATGATCTTGATCTTCCTCAAGATAAAGGATTAAAGTTAGATAAAGGAACTCAATTTGGATATGTCTTCAGAATTACAAAGAAAGAAGAGCCAAAAATAAGGAAAAAGCTGACCACTCAATTTATTGTCCTTGAAACCCGAAAGGATGGAGTGAAATTCACAAATACAAAACTTAAGAAGTTAGGGGACCAGTACCAAAAGATAGTGGAGGAGTACAAGAATTGTCAAAAAGAGCTTGTCAATCGAGTTGTTCAAACTGCAGCAACTTTCTCAGAGGTATTCATCTTCTATTTTATGTTCTTACTTCAGTTAGACTCTTATTCTGGACTAATGAAAGTTTCACATTGAAGGTGTTTGAGTCTCTAGCCGGCTTGCTTTCTGAATTGGATGTCTTGCTCAGTTTCGCTGATTTGGCTTCTAGTTGCCCAACTTCTTACACAAGACCGGACATCACTCCATCAGTAACTTATTTTACTTGCTGCTTGAGTCTTTCATTCATTTCTATTGTTTTGTAGCAGGAAATTCACTCTATAATCATATGCATACAGGATGTGGGAGATATTATATTAGAAGGGAGTAGACATCCTTGTGTTGAAGCTCAAGATTGGGTGAATTTCATACCAAATGATTGTAAACTAGTGAGTATCAATTGATCAAGAGTTGTGTGCTTCTGCTGACCTTGTTAAATCTAATTTCTTCATTGCTTTTGTTGGTCTTTTCCAAAAATCAGGTCAGAGGAAAGAGTTGGTTTCAAATTATTACAGGGCCTAATATGGGTGGAAAATCGACATTTATTCGACAAGTATGGTTTCTATGATTCAGTTGCATGCCTTTAATCTATAATGGTCAATTCATCAAAACAATTCCATGATATTGCTCCTGTCCACTCCTGTTCCCAGAACTTTGAGATTATAATGGGTTTTTGGTCTATTGATGCATTGTACACAACATAAATCCTAGTCATAGCCTTCTTGTGGAAGTTTGTTTTTAGTATCACCTCAATGGAACACCTCATCATGCATGAGAGGCAATAATGCCCATTCAACTTCTTGTTAAACATAATTCTTTGAATTGCCATTGGAGAACAGTTTTCCCTAGCAGTTATATTAGTATCTTTTGGTTTCTACTGCAGGTTGGTGTGAACATTCTTATGGCACAAGTTGGTTCCTTTGTTCCTTGTGATAAAGCCAGTATTTCAGTTCGTGATTGTATTTTTGCTCGTGTGGGTGCTGGGGATTGCCAAGTAATTTCCTCAACATTGTCTCTTGAAGTTTAACATCTTGAAATTAGATAATTTACAAAGGCTGCATATCATGCCATTTGCATGTTATTTCTTAGTATACTGCCTTTTTCAGCTGCATTGCTATTTTTTGTTTGCCAATGCTACAGTTCTTTACTAGATTGACATAATGGAGGCAGCAGTAAATGAACAGTTTTTGAAATTCCAGAAAATTGTTTGCACTCACCAGATGACTGTATCAATGCAAATAATTCACTTTGAGGACTTAATGAAATTGATTATGTATTTCCTTCGTCATTCTATAGAAAAAAAATATATATATTTGGCAGGTTGTAGCTACTAACCTAAGTCCTGCCCCATTGATGCTTTGGCAATAATGTGTTTGTGTGTTTAACTAGAGTTGCCACCAACTAGATGGAATTGTAATCCATATCTGTCTAATACGAATTTTGTTTCTATGTGTTTAGAATATTTTACAGTACATAAAGGATAAAGGAAACCAAATGTATGAACTAGTTGTAACAACTGCTCACATATATGTGTATAAATTGCTAGATTGTTCTTTTGAGTGATAACCATTCGTTCTCATCTCAAAATAACATGTAAATAAATCGTTTTTTTAACCTTATTAAGAACCATGTTGTGGATGATGACAATATTAATGACAAATCTTTTTCTCCTATAGTTAGCAAATTCAATTTGGCATAACTATTTAGTGGAAAAGGTTATCTGCTTGAATATTTTTGATAAAGCTGCTAATATTGTGGTTCTTTTCCCACTTGGAGTTGAAAGAAAGGTTCTGGAATCTGGATGCTCTCCTCTTGGTAGGAGAGGCATTTTGGATCCATCTTGCTAACATAATCTTTTTTGGGAACATTGGAAATAGCTTTTAAATGATTTTAGTTTATGGATTTAAATGTAAATCAAGTTTATGAGCCGAACCTAAAAATGCCCTCTCATGATAAGTGGTTCAGATGATAAATTAGCAGTTATGTCAGAATTATTTTGAGACCATGATGGGTTTTGTGTTGCATATTGGTTTTATTCAAGTAGAGAATATGCAGGTAACTTTGGGTAATTTATAATTACAGGAAAATTTGAAAGGTTTAATTGTAATTAGATGCAGCTTAATCAAGCTCTTTCTGCTTTTGGCCTACAAGAGTAAGCTGAAAGGATCATATTTTGTGCCTGTTTTCTGTTATTTACATGTCAAATGAGCATTCAGGAAGCTGAAATTGAAGAAAGTACTTACATGTCTATGTGATGTCCCTAATATCTCAGAGAATAACATTGCTTCCTAAGGCCTTAGTTTAATATTGCATTGCCTTTGCCTTGGTTACCACATTCATTATACCTTTTTTTCTCATTATAGAACTTATGAATTTCTTCACTTTATTTATAGCTACGTGGAGTTTCCACCTTCATGCAAGAAATGCTTGAAACTGCTTCAATACTAAAAGGAGCTACAGATAAGTCGTTGATAATCATTGATGAGTTAGGCCGTGGGACGTCTACTTATGATGGATTTGGTAAATTCAAACACTTTCCACAGCCTTGGAGTAATTTTTTTTTTTTTTTTAAACTCGTGGTTGACACCTCAGTTACCACTCTTGTGCTATTTAGTATCATGCGAAATCTGTCTAGACTAATGCTCGAACGTCATGACATCTTCTTTCTCTTCATCTTTCTGCATATCTCATGTGCATTTCGGAGAAAACTTCTTTTCCCAGTTGCTTATATCTGTAGGTGTTGTCTGTCTGTAGAATAGAACTTTTCATTGTCGTTGAAAATGGTGATCTAGCTGTATTTGGTCCAAATTCTTAGAAGCATCTTGGATATAGTTAGACCATGTAATATATGGTCATTACTATAGATGTGTATGTATATATATATATATATATATCTTGTTTCACTCTGGTTTTTCATACTTATTTTTGAACGCCTTCCTTATTTGTTATTCACTCTGATGTTCAGGTTTAGCTTGGGCCATATGTGAACACCTTGTTCAAATGATTAAAGCACCTACCTTATTTGCAACCCACTTTCATGAACTAACCGCATTGGCTAATGAAAAAACTGAGACCCACTTGAAGCAAATAGTTGGCGTGGCAAACTATCATGTTAGTGCACACATTGACCCATCAAATCGCAAGCTGACCATGCTATACAAGGTAGATGCACAAATTAGCTCAATTGAGGAACTATGTTGGGCATTCCCATTTGATCATAATGCGACCATTATTAGTTGAGAAAGATTTGCTTATTTTCATGTTTGCTTTTCCAAGTTAGCACATCTGGATATTATTTTCTTTTTCACGGTTGTTCTCTGATGTACTGATACATTTCATAAGACGTTAAAATACAAGGTAGTCCATTCCATCTGCTGATTTCAGACCTCAACCATCTTTAGAAGAGATAAAAGCTCAAATGTCAGTCATAAGTAACATGGGATATTCTAGATTTTTCCTGTCCTATTACGTGCCTCCCTATCTTGAATCATGCAAGTATAATGAGGCATGCCCTAAGCTGCATAAAATGTTCAAACCAAATGAAAATTTGAGCAGGATGTCCTAAGATGAGGAGGATATATGTTACTAAACCAGCATCAGTCCAACACTTTTTGGAAATAATTTTGGATCTTCAACTTTATTTGCTTTTTCACGTGTCTTTCTATTTTGCACTATTTTTGGCACATAAATGCTACAAACTTTTAGTCATAATTCTGAAATAACAGCATCAACCTATAATTGTCCAAGCAGTATTTGTCTTAGCTGGTACTGGTAAATGACATCAAGTAATTTGATATGATTATTTTCCTTTTGCATGTTAGGTGCTTAGCAAGTACAAGTGTACTACACATTGACCCCCGTTATCTAGACTATCAGAAATGTTGTACCTGCTCATACACATTCATACAATCTTTTTCCAGGTTGAACCAGGGGCTTGTGATCAAAGTTTTGGCATTCATGTTGCAGAATTTGCTAACTTTCCTGAAAGCGTTGTTGCCCTTGCTCGGGAAAAGGCTGCTGAGTTGGAAGATTTCTCACCCAATGCTATTCTTTCAAATGATATCACAGAAGAGGTTCGTTTTAGTTACTTCGGTGCCTTTAGGTTGGTTGATGAGGCTTCTAATTATGTGTACCATTTAATAACTTGCATTGATAAACTTAAAATGCATATGCTAATATTTAAGACTAATTCATATTGTTGGGTTGACGCCTTGTATTAGAACCAATGTCATATTGTTCAGTTGATGCCTTAGGAAAACATCGAGTTTTAAGTGTCATACACTCCAGATTGCACTTTTTGTCCTACATGGCAAGTATTGAACTCAAGGTTCATTCAAAATCTTTAATCCTACCTCTGTGCAAATTGACTCAATGCCTTTAGGAAACTTCAGATTCTATGTAGCGTTAGGAGACTTGAGCTTGATGCTCCCTGCGCCACTACACAGTATGGCAAAGAGTTAAGCTGATTGACTTAGACAAAGAAGTGCAAACAGATTTTATAGGACTGACACTGCAAATGTGACACATTTTGCGTCAGTAATATGTGCTGATCTTTTGGGGGGAAACTATTCTCTTTTTACTGTTGCGTGCTAAGTTTCGGTAGAAATTGTGGGAGATATGTGGTGAAAATTTGTGCAATTTGTCTTTTTCATTCTCAAGAACTTGCTTTTCTTAAGAAAGCTTTTAGAAGTGAGCTTTAATATTGCATGCTGTGCAATATTAACTGTAAATGTAAAATTATAAATCATTCATAAGTTTTAATAATGCTTTGTTTGCACATTCCTAGACCAATAAAGATTCTGGTAGTTGAAACTCAACAGTTTCGACAACAGAAATAAATTACATGCTTGATGTGCAGAAAAGACTACTGATATATAATGAGTCACTCTTCCTTCATTCATGCGTAATTTTGGCAAATTACCCGTATCTGTATTATTCTCTTCACAACACAGTATGTAGTTAGCTCATTCATGTGACATAACCTATACCTTTCATCTAAGCTCAAGAAGTTAAAGAACAACACAAGTAATGCCATATTTTGTAGCACTTTGTTGTAAAATATTGATTTTAATTATGATTTACAGGTGGGATCCAAACGAAAGAGATCATGTTATCCTGATGATATGTCTATAGGTGCAGCTCGAGCTCACCAATTTTTGAAAGAGTTCTCTGATTTGCCATTAGAGACCATGGATTTGAAGGAGGCTCTGCAGCAAGTAAGCAAGCTGAAAGATGACTTAGAGAAGGATGCAGCAAATTGTCACTGGCTCCAGCAATTTTTCTAGTTGTCCTTTGCAAAATAGGTATGCAATATTTGCGTGTTGGAATGTTTTGTAAAAGCCTTCAAAAAGTATTTGATAGAAAATTCTCTTCTTCCTTTCAATTTTGTGTGCATAAAGAAGTCTTAAATGCAGAAGTGTGGGACAGCAAGCAGAGACTTGCTGTCTTGTCCTTTCAACTTCTGGCCTTTTAGGAGGGGGAGGTGGAAAATGATGGGTTCTGTTAACTTTTTGCGACTCAATCCCAGGGTTACTCAATTTTGTGTTTTAGGCCATAATTAGCTAAATGAACCACCACTTGAAAATTTGTTACTGATTTGCTTTTGGGGAAGCCCGCCTGTATCATAAATTTATCGGCATTATTTGGGCGTCAATGTCTTCAGCCTAAAGTGCATGTAATGTAATAATAACTTGTTCTTCTCTGGTTCTGAATTTTCATAGAATTCGTCTTATTAATAAACAATTACCCTTTTGAGGGCAACTAACGTGCTTTTTTTTTTAAAAAAAAAGAAGATAAAATGAATTAGTAAATTAACCAAATCTGAAATTTTAGGATCAAGTCAGGCTGCAATTAGGACATCGCCAAGATTCAATTTCAAGTACTTTTGCAGTCATGCGTGCTCTGAATTATATAAATCTTTTAGTGGTCCTGGCCAGAGCATAATTTGTGAGCTGGTGCTGATATCTTTGCTTCGGTCCAGAAAAAGAACAGATATGAAGGTCTCAATTTGGAGTCTTTTGTCAAATAACTCAGAGAGGCATACGCATGTAAAATCCTAGTACAGATTGTATATATTCATGAAATTACATCTCAGTGGCATTCTCAACTTAATACTAATTGTAGTTACCACCAATTTCATCTCAGACCAAGTTACCATGAAAGTTACTGAGATGGTACATTTGGAAAGTAACGAGTAGAGTGGCATTCTCAACTTAATACTAATTGTCGTTACCGCCAATTTCATTCAAGACCATGTTACCATGAAAGTTACTGAGATGGTACATTTGGAAAGCAATGAGTAGAGAAGTCATGTGAGCAGTTCACATTTTTTTTTTCCCCTTCTCGGTTAATGTAGGAGGGTAAAAGGTAGAATTATCGTTCTTCTCTTTTCTTTCCCTTCTCTTTTCACCTCTTGTCCAAATAAATTTTTTTTCCTTTCACATTTTGTTTCATCCTCCCAGTCTGCTTGTCTCCTTAGCTGGAGGGTTTTTTTTTTAAAAAAAAGAAATCTTAATCTAACGATCCCAGTTGAACTTGAGGTGTTCATAGCTTCAAGATTTCTGCTGGTTGGAATTAGGGGTGACCAAAAAAAAAAAATCTGAAAAACCAAACCCCCCTAAAAACGACCAAAATTGATATGAAACTTGAATTAACCAATTCTGCGGTTTTAGTTTCAATTGTTGTTTTAAAAATTTTAGCTTTCGACTTGATTTTTAATTTTTTATATTAAAAATTATCAGTTAATTGAACTAACTGAATATATATATATATATATGGTTAATAAAATCGATGGTTTTTTATTCTCTTAATTTTAATTTGAGAAAATTTTAATAAAAATCGACCAATTGATTTAAATTAATGCTCATAGTTAGATTAATCGGATCGTGAGCATTCTTAATTGAAACTTTGATATAGCGTGAAGGATGGATCCTTGCGAATATTGTTAGTGTGTAATTCATGAAAACACATTTTAGTTTTATTAATGTGTATATTTATGTCAATATTTTCTCTGTCATGATATCAATTTATTTTTAACATAAATATCATGTGCTGTTTTTTTTTTTAAAAAAATATGATGTTGTTTGGTAAAATTAAAAATTAAGTGCTAAATAATTTCAATACTAAAAATTTGATTGCCAAATTATTTTAGTATTAAAAATTTTAACGTTGAATAATCATTAAATAGATATCAAATTCTCAAAAAAAAAAAAATATTTTAGAATGAAATAACTATATATTTTACAACAAATTATCATAATTTAATTTTAAATATTTTATAACTAATTATATCATTGCCAATAGAAAAGGATTGTAATAACGAATGATAATAATTTTGGTGAGAGGCATACTAATGAAATATATCAAAATGGTAAAATTTGTCTATTATTTAATTTATTGAATAAAAATTTTTTACTTATCAAATTAAATGTTTTTTTTGAAATTAAGTGTTTAAGAAAAAAATACTATCAAACACACTTAAAGTGTTAAGAACTTAAAAAACTTGTTATCAAATAATCTTAAAAAAAATACTTGTTGAATATTTTAATTTTAAGTGTTTAATATACTTATCAAACAACTCATTTTAGTGTATTTTTGTCATAAACTTAACATAAATAACTGTATCGCTATGTTCATTTTACAAATATATTTTGTTCTATGTCTTATGTTTATAATGGACAATAACTTTTGAGAGAATTTTACCTCCTTTATCCATATCTTTTGAAAAATAATATTCACAAATTAATCAAGAGAAGATAAATCGAAAGAGAATAACTGAAATTGAGATGAGGGTTTGAATCCAATTAACTAAAAAAGATCCTAGCATTACAGACTTGGCTAGTCAATTTGCACATTTGGTGGCGTTCTTTCCATATAATTAATACCAAACTAATTGTAAGGGGACAACATATGCATAATATCTGCAGTAACAACCTTATAGGTTTGCTAGGAATCCATTTCAATAATACTACTCTGTTAATCCTAGTGTATTTTTGACAAAATACTCATACTCATGGCTTGGACCTCGGCAACCAGAGGAGATAAACATAATAGGGATTTTATACTAATATCCACTAATTCTCACTTATAGTTCTTCCTATTATTACAATATCAATTTTATGGTCCTCATATAGGAACGAGGCATCACAATTTAAGTTAATTACTTCCTAATGTGGAAGGATAAATTTGGAGGGATGGTTGTTGGATGACTATGAGGCTTAGGCAATGAGCATTTGGATGGATAGACAAGATCAAAATGCTCATTATACTGGAAGCTTTTCTGATAAATGAAATAAAAGGGTCTAGATATATTTGATGAAAAATAAACTTATTCCTTATTTTTCAGATATACCAGCAGATGAAAGCACATGATCTCATTATATCTTCCTCTTATTTATCTAAAAAGAAAACCAATTAGCAAAAGAGGAAAATCCTAAAGATCTTGGAGTATATTCCAATCCTCCAAACCAAACTGCCACTATAAAAAATAAAAGATATTGACCCTAAGCTTAGATATCTTTAGTTTTATTAATTTTGTATATGACAAAATATAATCTATCTTCTATGTGTAGATATATTAGTTACAAAAAATAGAAAATTTTGTTCATGAGAAATCTCCATTAGAAGTTGGCAAGCCTTGAAATTTAAAGAAAAGTGTTTTAAAAAATCAAAACCAATGAAAGCAGCCAGTAGGAGAGCAAATTTTTAAATTGACGTACATGGTGATTGTGAAAGATTTAGAAGATTTTGATATATAATTACAAAGCTTAAGATATCTAGTTTTTAGAGAATTAATTGATGCACAAATTCAAGGTGTATAGAGAAAGTTATGAGCATTTTAGTGGAGAAATATCATGTCAAATTTGAAGCTATCATACTAATGAATCAACTTTAAAATACTTTACAAATCCATTTATAAAGAGTTAGACATTGAACCATATATGAAAAGAAATTTTTTTTAAATCTAAATATTTATATGTTATCCTAGAAATGCAAAAGAGTATGTTTATAAAAAAATTTCCATTAAAAATTGGCAAACTTTAAATTAAAGAAAAGTGTTTGAAAAATTGTCATTCGTTGAGCCTCAGGTGAAGACAACTCATAGAATAGTACATTTTAAATTAATATACAAAATGATTTTGGAAGATTTAAAAAATCTATAATATGTGGTTACAAAATATAAAATGTCAAGTTTCTAGAAAATTAAATGGTATACAAATACAAGGTGTATAAAAAAAGTTATAAGTATTTTAGTAAAAAAAAGTCATATTAGATTATGAAGCTATCATACAGATTCAACTTTAAAATACTCTATAAATTAATTTACAAAGAGTTATATGATAAACCATATATGAAAAAAAGTTCTTTAAGTATATTTTTAGCAAAATAAAAGATCCTAATTTAGAGATCTATACAAAAAATTATAACATCTTGGTAAGATGCATTTGTATAAAATCAACTTCAATGATCATGAAATATCACTAATACCTATTGGAGTTAATTCAATGATTATTGAAAAATTTCAATAGATTTGTCTATTAGTTTTATATAATTGAACCATCCTCATGTCTATTGAACAATTTCAATGATCTTGAAATATTTGCAATGATTAGTTTTATATTTTGAGAGTTTTAATCATTCAAATGGACTTTTGACTATATAAGGATATCTAATATGACTTTTAAAAAGTTATCTAATATATCATAAGTGCCAGAGCAAGTTTCATCAAGCATTTAAAACTTTAACTATTTCTTTAGATTTTTTTATTCATATATTATGCTTGATAGTTGTAAAGGGTTGAGGTGAATAATTATGAGTGATTCTCCTTGAGCATTATTTGTATATCTTAATTGTGGATCATCATTGATTAATTTAAATTTTAGATTAACAAATCTTCGTTGTAAAAGGTTTAACTTATATCTTGAAGAAGTTGGAAAAAACTTGAGGTGATACCTGAAAACTATTTTACTTAGGTTGGTGTTGAGCTCAAAAAGCATCGGTTAGGTTTTTTCTCTTGAACTTGAATATAAAGGTTCATCATTAACCTGCAAAAAAATATATTGTATTTTAACCTATAAGAAATAGTCAGAGGCTCTATGTGATATTGGAAGACATAAGAAGATTGTTTTTGAATCTCTATAAATTATAGTATCACTCTTATTATCTCCTTCCTTCTTTATTTGTGATTGAGTATTAAAGTTCAAATTCTATTATATTTATTATAGCCCTGTTTACTCCTCCTATAGAGCTCCAGGTAGAACCAGCAAAAGAAGAATCGTTCTAAATATTCCTCTGAAGAGTTGCATACATAAAGGAGTAGGGTTTTGAACATATTGACTTTTATGGGAAAAAGAACTTGAGTCAGCTCTCTAAACAAAGTATTTGATTTTAGGAGAGCACCAATTATTCTGCCATAATTTTTATGGCCTTTGAACCAAGTGACTAGCTCAGAACAACTCATCTTTTTGTATTTTGAAAAAGAAATAACATGACTTTAATGAAAAAAAAAACCCAATCATGACATCAAATCAGATTATAATCTTAGTGAAGAGGGCCTATTAGGATTCTTCATAATAATATAGATTTCATCATTAGACAACCAAGTAAATAGTATGTTAAATATCATCGTTATTAATATTCTTCAAAGTAATGTTATTCGTTTTTCAAATCTTCATTCTTTTAATATGCAACCATGATCTTGTTTGGTTGCATTAATTAAACTAGTCAATCTCCAAGTGAAGGAAGATTTTTAAATTTCTTTAAATATTTATTTTTCATCCACTTAATAATGACATGAAAGTTCTTAAACACCTCACCATATATAAGTATATGTGAGATTAGTAATTTTGATTTGTATAGGTTCATCATCAGAATCCTTAAACTTGTACTTATTAGTCCAAATTCTCCACTTATAGCCTTTGTAGAATTTAGCTACTATTTTGAACCTTCAATTTTATTTGGAATGACACTTGAAAATTATGCATATCTTGACAATTTTGTCGCCATTAATGGTTGAAGTAAACAACAATACTGTTTGTCTCCTCAAAAATAATTAAAAGATTCAACTTTATAATAGAGACTAAGACATTTATTTTTCATTCAATATATTACTATTACCAAAATCACAAATCCAACATTGAAGATTAATTTTTCTTTACATAATTAAAATTTTACTTGGAAGAAAAGAGGTAGAAAATTATGACTTGATTTTAGAGCTTAATATATTAAAAAATAAAAGAGAGAAGAAGTTAAAATTCGTGTGTAAAGGCAAAATGAGAGATGAAGAGAAAAAGAAAAGTGAAAGAGAGATAAGATAAAATAAATGAAAAGTCACTTGCCTCTTTTGCATTAAATAATGCCCTAACTAGAGTTTTAAAAGACAAAATTAGTTTTATTTCTTTATTTGTTTTTACTTATTTAACTTTTTTTTTCTTTATTTGTTTTCTTCATATTCTTTATAAATTCTTAGAATTTTCAATATTTAGTGAACCGACATAATTCATATATCTAATTCAATATAATTCTATTAATAACGAGTGACTATTAAATTTTGTAATGAGAGTAAAAAATAAAAAATGAAATCATATATCAACTTTATTTGTACTATTAGCAAATGAGTTGACACATCAATTTTTATTTTTACTTCATATAAATTAATTGTTTTAGTAATGATAATGAATTTGTGATAGATGATTTTAGTTTATTTTTTCATCATAGCATTATTATTGGATACAAGGAAATCAAAATGTCTTTTTTTTTTTTAAATGTTTGTAAAATTGTATTATAGCCATATTTGTAAATATTGCAATTTTTTATTTTAAGCTTTTTTCTTTACTATCAAATTTGTGAGGTTGAATACTGTGGACTTATTATGACAGTTTTGGTCTCTTTTTTGTCTTTCGAAGCTTTTAATATATTAATGAACATCTTATATTTATTTGAAAGAAATGAACACTTTTATTTAAAATTATGAAAGAGTAACTCAAATTTGAGATATTTCATTCTATATATAAAGGATTTTAATGTTTTATTTTGTTGAAAATTGATGTTCGGTTCTATTTGTAATGAGAGTTCAACCCATTAAATTATGAACAATTATCAAAGGCAGTTGTCTATATTCAATAAAGGGAACAAAACTTTTCATAAAGAAAGTTAACATTGTTTTTGAAATAAAAATAAAAGTTCATATATGCGGTGATCTTAAACTAGATCGCAACTGGTATATAAATTAATATTAAATTAATTTATGTAAGTTTAGGCATAAATATATAAATTCAAAAAATATTAAAAATTCAATATTTATTTTTGAATATTTAATAATAGCAAATTGAATAACTGACAAAGTATTAGAGTAAATTATGAAATCTCTACATGAAAGAATCAAATAAAATAATTCAATAGAAGTATATTAAAATTTTGCTCGAAAAAATAAAGTTTGAACGTACTTAATGAATGTCAAAAATAAATAAAAATAACTCATCTAAAAAAACATACAATGAAACCTGAAAAAGTAAAATAAAATCTAAACCAACTATGTATGTTTAATGATGTGAAAAAATAAATAGCAGATAGAAAAAATGTGATTTGAATTAGTATTTAGTGAATGATAATTACAATATACAACAAAATAAGAACAAACAAATGCATGAATAATTTCATAATAAATTTACTCATCTAAATCATGCTAATACTACAAATGGTTGAAAATTTTAATTTATTTATCCAAATGATGAAATCATTTTAAAAGATTTCATTGTACAACATATGAGGGTAATGATAGTCTATTTCACTAAGGACGGGTGGTAAATACACTATTAGATAATAAATAATCTAGTGCAGATCTTTCCCCCTATAGACATCAATGTATAATTTTAATGCAATTTATAATGCATTATTATGTGTGAAATAAATAATCTGATCTTATTATAATGATACAAATAACACTAGATAATAGCTATAAATGCAGATATCTAAGTATAAAATATTCATTAGAACTTAAAAACTTATTTTATAAACATTCAATCATCTAAATCCCATCCAAATAATGGAATTTCAAATTTCATAAGCAATATTTTAAACATAATAATCAAAAGTCAAATGTTAATACAAAGTTTAAGATTTTCTAAAATAACCATTCCGAGTAAAATCCAATGATACAAAATTCAGTGTTTTTAAATAAACATATTTAGCCAAAATATTAAATCATCACATTATAATTAGAGTTATAACTCAAAATCATACGTTATTTACATGGTCAAGTTATGTGAGAGCTAAGGTGGTCACTAGATCCTTTTGGGTTCTTAAAAATTTATGAGTATAATAATTAATTCGTAAATTTTTTTATAATCATTTAATTTTTTTTATTGGAGATAAAACTATATAAGAGTTAACCTCCTGAATTTGCAAAAAAGTTAAGGGGTATAATAATTAATTTGTGAAATTTCTATATTCATTTAATTTTTGGCATATTGAATTTTTACAATTCTTTAATTTTTTGACATTATTTTAGACCCTCAACAAATATATTACATATTATAAAACTTATATGTATCGATTCCAGAATATAAAAAATAGAAAATTATTATCATTTATTAAATATAATTTAAACCCTTCTAATGCATAAAAAAGTTAAGGGTCTGTTTTCAAAGCCTAAATGCTAATGCATAAAATATTAACAATTTTTAATTCATTAGTTTACTAATAATTGTGATAAGGAAATAAAATTTTGTTTGCCAAATATTATATTTTAAGCAATATTTTACAAAGCATTCAAAAGCTTATTGCCTGAATTTATGTATTTTAAATTTTTTATGCTGAGAAAGTTTTAAAGAATGTAAAAAATAATAGTGTGGTATACTATAATTATTATTGACTTGAATATTAGATATAAATAATCTAAATCAAACAATTCAAAATCAATATATATTATTAATTTCAGTTTCAAAATTAATTTTGAATAATTATTTATCATTTGTCAAATAATTATGCATAATATTGTCAAGTGTCATTGTTTTATATTATGTTACAAAAAACTACCACATTAAAAAATTTTAAATAGAAAATTAAAAAAATTAATTGCCATATAAAAAGAATTTCTAAATAAAAAATTGAAAATCTAAATAGTAAAAATTTTTAAAAAAACTTTAAACAGGAAATTAGAGAAATCTAAGGGGTAAAACTGTTAAAAAAATTTTAAATAAGAAATTAGAAAAATTTAAAAAGTAATAATACTAAATAAGAAACTAAAATTTAAAATTCTAAGTATATAAAAATCAACAAACAGTCTAATAGATTGTTAGAAATTATTTTGTATAAGGTTAATAAATTTTCTCTTAAAACTATGCTATACATAGGGGTGAGCAAAAACCGCATCGAGCTGAAAAAACTGATCGAACTGAGCTGATTTGATTTGGTTTGGTTTGATTTTTAATAAAATCGGTTTGTTTTGTTATAATTTTAAAAAAAATTCAGTTTTCGGTTTTCGATTCTGTTTTTTAGATAGAAAACTAAAAAAACCAAATTAACCGAAGTAATAAATAAATAAAACCAATTTGAATAGAACTAAATTTAAAATACATGTAATTTAATTGAAACAAACCGAATCGAACCAAATTTTTATAAGATTGGTTCGGTTCGTTTTATAAACACATAAATTTAGGTTTAATTGATTCGGTTAATTCGATTTTTAAAAATTTCGATTCAATTCGGTTATAAATATAGACAATTCGATTTATTAAAATTTAATAAAAAACTGAACCGAACCAACCTAATGCTCACCTCTAGCTATACAAAGTCAAAAGTATGAATAAATAAATAATATTTTGTTATAATTATCTCATATATGTATATATAATTTATAATTATTTATTAATTTTAATTTTGTTATGAAATACTTAATATGATTTATTTGATTGATTATCAATGATTATTTCACTCAAATTTAATAAATTTTATCTTGAAATTATACAACATAAAATTGAAGCTATGAATCAATAAACAATTATTTGTTATAAATATCTCTCTATATAATTATAAATTTTGAAAAATTTATGTTCTTATTTTATTTACTTGATAATAATTTATAATAAAATAAAAATTAACCATTCAATTGATTATTTATTTATTTAATAAAATTTAAATGTTAAATTTATTTAATATAATCATTTTGCGTAAGGTCGTGGATTTCCGATTAGTAGAAACTGGGTTCAAACACAAATAAGGATCTACTCAACTAATTGAAAAAAATAGAATTTTCTACATAATTATCAAGAGAAAAATAATTAACTAAAGGATTTCAATTATAGGACATCGTTCATTGTGGACTGATGTGGAATAAGAGTGGAAGGTAAGAAATCATTCAGAGATCTTTTAATTATTTTTTATAAAAGAAATATTGTTATAATATTTTTAGAGATGTATACCAATTCCTTCACGCTCCATTTTGAATAAATTACCTAAAAAAATAATTTTATTAATAAAATTCTCTTAATTAGTGATAAAAAATTTGTTATTTAAAATAAATTTTAAATTAATTGAATTCTATTATTTAGAATGAATTCATAATAAATTGAAATGATTTTATTTTTTTAAAATGTAGCAATTTATTTAAAAGGGACATAATGCCAATTTAAATGACAAAGTTATTAGAGTAATTTCATCTAAATTTTTTTAATTAGAATAAATTCTGTCAAAGTTCTAATTTTTAACATAATTTGACTTTCTTATCCAATCATTTATTTTTTAAATAAAAATTTTAATTTATAAATATAAAAATTTTAAATAAAAGAATCATTAAAATATAATTAAATTATTTCAAAATCTAAATTTTCAAACAAAATCTAGAAGTTAGATATCATTTATAGTTAAATGAAACTTATCGTATTAAAATATTAATCTGATAGATTGAAAAAGCAAAAACTTACAAAATAATTAAACAAAATTTTTAATTAATAAAAACAAACTTGGACGCTTTTAAATATAAGAATGATTATGCGTGTGGTACATACCAAGTCACTGGCATATAATTTAGATGACTGCAAGCTCAGGCATGTCAACTTGAAAGGAAGCCAAAGAATTTCTAATCGTGGACGAGATTATTATTTTATATGGACTAAGTCTTTAGACAAACATGGGTACCAACTGAATTTTTATTCTAAATATTCAAATAGAAAAAGATGTATAATTATAATATAATATAATATAAGAAGGTGACTTGCAATATGTGAGATCAAACTACTACATAGCATAGCAAAGGGAAATATGAATATAAAAAAAAAAAAATTGTGAAATCTCAAGTTTGAATGGAGAAGATGGCAGTTGGCAACAGTTCATAAATATTTTTTTTTTAATTTTTTGAATAAGAAGTTTAGTCCACATATAGATATCTCAACATATTCACAAATCTAAGAAAATCCCACTTCTTTTAGCCTATATTTTGGAAATTATTTAAGAAGGAAAAAAATAAAAAATTTTTTTTTATTTTCTTTCATTTATTGTTCTTTCTCATGGGATAAAAAATAAAGGAAAATAAATTTTATTTTTCTTCATTTATTTCCTCTTCATGTTTGGATAAATGTTATTTTTCCTCTTCAATATAGAAATATCAAGAATAAAAATATAAATTTATTGCAATTTCTTTTAATCATTATATTTTTTTATTTTGAAAAAAAAATAAAAAGGAAAAAATAAGTTTTATTTTCCTTCTATTTCCAAATAATAGAAAAATACAATCAATCCTTATTTTCTCTCCATCCGAACAAAGGGTCAGTATATAATGGAATGAGGTAAAGCTAAGTAAAGGAGTATCAACATTTTTTAGCATTGTTTTCCATGAAAAGAATTAAGCCAATAAAAAAATGAATTAAATTTTCGATTGAGAGAGAAAACAAGAATTAGAGAATATAAATCGGTCTTCTAAAAAAAAAAAATGTATAAGTTATACTCAGTGATTCCAAACAAATATAATATATTTGGTGTATAATAATAAGACGTGAAATTTGTGGATGAGAATGGGCTATGAAATTTAGAGACGTTCTGTTATGATCATATAAAAATAATTTAGTGAAAATTGCAGTAAAAATAACTTTCTGAAGTGCTCACTGTAAAACAATATAGTTTTGAATGAGTTTAATTTTCTGAAGTACCCACTGTAAAACAAACGAGGATTCAGCTCTGAATAAATAAATAAAAACAAACGCACTACGGCGTGACTTTGGCGTGAAAACGAAGCGTCGAGAGATTTTTGGTATTATTAATATTATAATAATATCGCAGCTATAGCGGGAAGAGTAAATGAGCTTGTTTTATATTCATCACAATATGGGAGAGAGTGAGAGAGAGAGAGAGAGAGTGCGGTATCTCCAATGGCGCCTTCCCGCTGTACCTCTTAACACAACACCACCACACCTCTTTCTTTCCTTTTTTCCTTAATTCCTTTTTTTAAATATACGTAGAGAGAGAAACATCTTTTCTTTGGTGTTTACTGTTAGGGCTTTATTATTATACAATACAGATTAGGTTCCTTTCTCCTCCTCCTCCTCCTCCTCCTCTTCTTCTTCTTCTTCTTTTTTGTCTCTTTAATTTATTCCTTGTTTTCATCTTGTATTTATAACAGTAAAAGAGAAGGAACGACGATGATGAGCTGGAGACGAGTTTTGAAGTCCCTACAGGCCCTCGCTGCTCACACTCTTCTCTTCTTGTTTACGCTTTTGCTCGTCTTGAAGCTCGACCGCGCCGTCTCCTACTCTTGGTGGTCAGTTCTCTCTATCCGTCTACTTCCGTATTTGTGCTCATTTCATTCCAATTTTCATTTAATTAGCTGTTGACTTATGGAATTTTATGGGTGTTGAAGTTGTTAGGGTTTTGTTTGGTGGTTGGAACAGATATCTGTGTCTAATTATCAGTTCTAGTGGTTCTGTTTTTGTCAATGACTGAATTTCGAAACTTATAAATAGGAATTGTTAACCTAGTGTTGTTTTTGAGGATTAACCAGAATATTTTTGTTGCTTCAACTGAAATCAAAGTAAGTGGAGAGGCGTGAAAGAATTGAATATTCACATGTTAAGTTTTGATTCTTTGCTAGCTTGATAAGTTTGAGTTTCTTTATGTATTCTTGGGTAAATTCTAGCGGTTAGTATGGTTATTTATTGAAGGGAAAATAAGGATGACAACAAAAGAAATGAAACAAGTGATGATGAATAGACGTGCTGAACATATTAAAAGCATGATAAAATCCTTTGGTAGTTATATGCAAGTAAAGGTTCTTTTGATTTATGGGCATGAGGACAATAATTTTGAAAAGGGATTTTGCTGGATGGAATATGAAGTTATAGATGTCTAGGTTTAGGCAAATTGTGGTATTTTTGTTGCTTGTTGAGGTGCTAACTGTGCAACATAATGATACCTCAACAACTAAAATATCTATTTGTTGAAACCAAAACATTAATGAATTTAGAGTATTCAGTAATCACCACGAAAAGAGTGGATGCTTTTTTTTCTGATGAAATTGGGGTTCGAAAGTGTTCTTCAAGCATGGTTTTAAATTGCTGTTGCGATCACAGTAACAGTCATGTGTAAAGTAACAAGGCTATTGTGGCTGTAACATAATGGTAATGGTAAATTGCTATGGAATTTCTTTTCAAAAAATTGTAAAATATGATATAATTCACTAAAACTAAGAATATAAACATAAAACACATACTGTAAATAAATACTGACTTTCAACTTTTTAACTGTAAAAAGCATATATTTTAAATAAATATTCTACTTTACAGCAGCTTGATTTTTGAAGTGTTCATGGCTTGAAAAATGAAAATTGAAGGAAAAGAAGAAGGATGTGAACATTATGTAATGGCCTTAACAGTTATGTAACGGCTTAAGGCTGTTACTGTTACATAATGGTCGTAATGTAACGGGCATTATATTTTCAAAAAAATGATGTATCCTTTATTTACCAGGTATAATGGTAACAGGGGGCCAAAATCCCGTTACGTAGTGGCCATTATTTAAAACCATGTTTACAATCTTAACTGTTCTAACAATTGTCACTGCTGGTGTAACAGCAGTGTAACTGCTTGTATTTGATGGTATGACCATATGTGTGAGAAATAACACAGGCCTTTCTATACTGGCTAGTAGTAAACATTTCCAATGGGTATCGGCCAATATTTTAAAATCATGGTTATGTTGAGCGAATAAGTTACTTTCGCTGTTGATTGTGGTCTCTAATGATTGTAAATCCTAATATTGGACTCTAAATACAGTGCATTGGTATTGAAGATTAATTAGTTTTGTGCATGGAGTTTTTCATTATGACAAGGAGATTAATGTAGTCCAAGCAATAGGGCATTTTATCCAGAACTATTGTATCCAGGTTGTGTGGTACCTGATGCACTTAAATGGTCATGCCCCCAGCGCATTTTATCTCTTTTTATGGTGTTAAATTAAAACAAAAAGAAAGTTACCCTTGCATAGCGTTCTTCCATAATATTCGAAGTGTGTTAATAAATGCAAAAATTGATGCAGATTGTGACATTAATTCAGTGCACGCCCTTTTATTTAATTGATCGTAAATATCGAAGATTATCCTTTAATCTATTGTCAAGTTTATATACTTTGGTGGTCTGTTAAGCTGGGAAGGATGCTGAACATCTGAAGTTTAAGCTAGTAATTTCATTTGATTTGAAACGGAAGCATTTGATGGTATATGTGAATCAAAGGCAAGGGTTGATGGTGGAATATTTATTCTTAATGAACCAATCAACATAGCTTGAGAATGAAAATATTTTCTATAATGATGGATAATTTAGCCAGAGAGGAAATAAGTAAGATATTGAAATGAAATTAGGTGAAGTTATCTAGGCTATGGAAGTTGTGAACTTTCCCCTTAAATCCTGGGGCGTAATCTGTCATTTATTTTTTTTCTCCTTTTGTTTCAAATTTTGAGAAGATTTATGTTAGGTGAATTTCCTTCATAATCTGATGTCTTGATTTTGATGTTAAATTCATAATATTTTGTTAGTGCAAAATTTTGAAGCATGCAATCATGGAGTAAACTATTGAATGTATTGACTTCCATTTTCAGGATAATATTCTTTCCTCTTTGGTTATTCCATGGAGTTGTTGCTCGAGGAAGATTTTCTTTACCTGCTCCATCAGTTCCACACAATCGTCATGTATGTGAATAAGCTTCTCAATGATTTGGTGAAATTTGTATAGGCTTAATCAGTTTCCCTCCATAGTTGGCAAAATAGTTGTCTTTGTATACTAGATTGCTTTTTTTTAATTTTTGTGGACATGAAATTTTTGTATGCATGATACCGTTTTCAAATTATGCAACTATTTGAGGTTTTCTTTCTTGGGCAGTGGGCACCATGCCATGCAGTTGTAGCAACACCATTGCTCGTTGCATTTGAACTGCTTCTTTGTATTTATCTTGACAGTGTTAATGGTATATAACAAACACCCAGTTATTATTTTTAAGTTGTTGAGAATTGGCTACTTTGATTATCCTAGTTATTACATCTGGCTTTTTATAATTAATTAAGTCCTTGCCTTCTTTGCAGTTGATGGTGTTGCAGCAGTAAACTTGAAAATTGTCTTTATTCCATTATTGGCATTTGAAATAACTATTCTTATCGATAATTTCAGGTATTTTCTTTAGCATTTTGAACAGTAATAATTTCTCTATTGAATATCATGTCCTGCTTGCTACTTGTTTTATGGTTGCAGAGTTTTTTCATTTAACAGATTATACTTTCTTGCTTAGCACATTAACTTCACGTCATAAACAAAATTTCGAATAACTAAATTCGACTCTATTGATAATTTTAGGTATTTTCTTTAGCATTTATGAACTCACTATAATAATTTCTCTATTGAATATCATGTACTGCTTGATATAATCTGCTTGTTTTATGTTCACAGAGTTTTGTCACTAACAGATTATACTTTCTTGCTGAGCATATTAACTCTAAGTCATAAACAAAGTTAAGCCAAATACTAATTATTGCTATTTTTGTGTGTTTGCCTTCAATTTTTGCTGAATCAATTAGACTGCCAATTTATTGGCATATGGATACAATTGAGCCCAATATGCTCATATTGCCCTAGTATGCCTTTTATAGTTTCATCTTCTTGCTTTAAATGATTCAAACTTTTCAGACCATATATTGATGCTAATACAGCTTGTATTCATGAAGGGACAAGCTCAGCATTTTTTGGCTAATCCTAAAAATGCTCTCTCCCATTTTCTTCATCGAAGTATGGCAACTTAGGTCAATATGTTACTGAACCAAAATTTGCAATGGACTCGATGACATAATCCTAATGTTCAAGATATCTATCTTACATCCATTTTATATCAAATATGAATCTGTTTATGATGTATGAAAATGTTGATACTGATATTTCATTGGTGGCTTACAACTTGGTAGGATTTGTTTTTTTCCCATTAAGCATTTTACTTCCAGAATTTGGATCTAGTTACGGGTCTTGAAATAGAGGAATCAAAATCTGATTGATTGTGTTTGTAAGATTTTTTTTCCTTTACCTATTTTGCTAAATTAGTAGTCATTGAATAAGGAAGATTGGATAGGGTAAGAGCTCGTTAAAATGGGAGTACTCTTCAATCTCATAAACAAAAAGAATAAATTTGAGAGGATAATTGCTTGTCTCTTCCTTTCACTTCCCAAGTATTTAATGATACAATAACGAGAGAAAAACTGAAAATAACCACCCCCTACAAAGAAAACTGAAATAACACCTGCTACAATTTAAATTTAAATAACTTAACTACTAAATAAAGATATAACTGTTGGTCACTGCTTATCTGCATCAAAGTTGCCTCTGGGTTCCTTGTGCCCATGGGTGTAGGGTTGGTACACTTGGCCTGAGAAAGGGTCCACTTGAACTGAGGCTGAAGCATGATTCCTAACACTTCGATTGATCTAATTTACCCTTATTCTATCCATACATTTATTTTTTCTGAAATAGAAATTGTTTGGGCCTCTAATATTGTAACAATTTTTCATTTACTTTGCAGAATGTGTAAGGCTCTAATGCCAGGAGAAGAAGAAATCATGAGTGATGAAGCCATATGGGAGACATTACCTGTATGTTTTATTAATTTGAGAACTGCTCAAAGGATCTTTTTTTTTTAAGTCTTTTAGTAATTATATGTAGGTTTGTTTCTTCTTTTCCCAATCTTCCCTTCACCCCTCCCTCCTCCCCCCCCCCAACCAAAAAAAAAAAAGTTCTTAACCAAATGCAGATGCTTGAAATTTTGGCAGTTTCAATGCTGAACAGTTCAAACCTCTTGGATCTTTTGGCATGTTGAGAGTTGATAATTTTTCAATGAGTCGTTAGTCTTCTGATGGGAATAGTAGCATGTTACTCATAAGATTAGTTTTGCTCTTACAATCAGTGCCGCATCACTTTATAATAGGTTAAAAGGCTGTTTGAGGATTTTTTTTTTTTCCTGTGAATTTTTAGAATTTTTTCAAATGTGTAATCATTGTAATGGAAAACAAAAAGTTTAAGGAAGAAGAGAGGGAGCGGCATACCTAGGGCTAAGGCGGGGCTAGGTCTAGCCGGAGACATTTTTTCTTCTTTTAAAGCCCTAGAGTGGGTTTTCTTTTAAGCTTTTATTTGGTTTGTGATTACTTGCTCATTTATCTCATTTATGAAAAATGAGCTGCTAATTATGCATTTAAAAGCATGATTGTGGTGTTGAATAAAATAAAAGTTAGTTTCTAATCTTTGTACTTAATAATTTCATTTATAAATTAAGCTTGATAATAATTTTTGTATATTTTTTCTTGCAATGCTGAATATGTAGTCATTAAAAGATTGATGTGTTAAGTGAGCTATTTATGACTAGAAAATCGTAGTTCCTTCTTAACAAGTAGTTATTTTAGGTATTGAGTGTAATGTTTTGTTGTATGTTAATAATTATGGAATTGTGAAAATTTATGAATTTTCCAGCTTATGTGATTGCACTTTGACTGATGTGGCCTGATACCTGATGCTGTGATGGACAATGATGCTGTTATTTAGAAACCTGATAGGGGAAATTGTGTAGATGTTGGTAATGTAATGGGGAGTTCCTTGCCATACGTGATGTTACACGCTAGTCTTAAATTTTCTCCCCCCCACCCCCCCGCGCCCCCCCCCCCCGGGCGGGGGGCGTGGGGGGGGGGGGGGGGGGGGGGGGGGGGGCGGGGGGCGGCGGGGGGGGGGGGGTGGGGGGGGGGGGGGGGGGGGGTGGGG